>ML265048.1:5275-44221 GCA_005239495.1 Nicotiana undulata | reverse complement strand
GGGGGGGGGGGGGGGGGGGGGGTGTTAATGAGTTAATTAAAGAAAATGTGAATTATTTGTATAAGGTTTAAGGAACCGACGTGGAAGCCCATGAAGTGGATAATAAATCCAATAAGTGACTCATATACTATGTAACAAGGTTTCACATTGTTAAAGCATACAAAGTGATTCACATTCTCTTTAGCTTTCTGATAAAAGTTTGCATAATAATATCCATTTCTCTCAACTCATGCAAGCTAATGTTTGCCTATCCCCTTAAGATTAGAAGATGCAATCATACATTTTAGAAAGATTTCATACGTGATTTGACAATGGTTGGAGCTGGTGAATTGTCAAAATCGTATATAATTCCATAAAGATTACATACCTGATTTGCTATAATAAAATCTCATACAAGACTACTTAATACTTAGCAATGTAAGATTTAGCGATTCTAAGGAAGTACGGTGCAATCTTTCTTAAGAATATCATACGGACATTTCCCTACTTCGACCTGCCGTTATGTGTTTTACCGTAATTAGCGTGTATTACATGGATTGTCAAGAGAATTAGCTCACGTATGTTAAGTCTAAACCTTTTCTTCATTTTGGCATGATCTCATAATTACATATGTTTGATAACGAGGCATAAAGAGAAGTTCATACTTCTGAATTTATAGACATTATCCTAGTCTCCTAAGTTACAATACTCTCCCCTATCGGGACTTCATTTTCAATTGAGTATTGTCTTCTTCCAGTCAAGAGAGGAGAGAGTCTATATATACAGTATTATAGTATTTTCACTACCATCGAGCTATAATCGATGGGCAGGTTCCTATTGGGCAATATAATCAGATGGTAAGTTATATACTAAGCCTATTGTGTCCAAGAGCCTATGAGCGAGCCCAGTATGACCGAGATACAGAGCCTAGTATGGTTGAGCGCTTATGAGCGGGCCTACTACAGTAGAGTAGTTATATATATACCGAGCCTTATCAGGTCAGACAACTATTTTAATTTCTATATTGAGAGAGTTGAGTCAGTATCAGCACGTAAGCATATCTTAAGATTATCTTTGACTCCCAGTTACTTTCAGTTATTATATTATCAGTTCAGTTTCAGCTTTCAGTTATTCTTTTGACTTACATACTCGGTACATTATTTCGTAGTGACGTCCATTTTTGCCGGGGACGGTGCACTTCATGCGTGCAGGTTTAGACAGATAGACGGGTAGACCTCCACAGTAGGTGTTGCCCGAGTTCAGCTTGATCGGTAAGTTTCACATCCTTCGGAGTTGATGAGTCTAGAGTTTTATGTAAATCTTGTGTATATATGTATATATGTTTTGGGTAGGTGAGGTCCCTGTTCCACTCACAGTACATCCATCAGTAGAGGCTTGTAGACATATCATATCAGTTAGTGCAGTATGTTGGGCTCGTAGGCCTTGTATGTATATTTTGTTAGTTTGCCAACTGTAGTAGTTTTGACGGCCTTGTTAGCCTAGCTTTATATTTATGTTTAGTGAGCGTTGGTTTCCATTCAGTTTTATATTTTTCTTCACAACTATCTTGCAATGTGGCTAATAATAGGCTAGATTAATCAAGTTTAGCGTCTATTTATACTCCAAATTCATTATGCTTCACTGTCCTAGGAAGGTTAAATGATGTTAAAATGGCTATAATTGTGGATTTTATGTCTCGCAGGGGCAAGTTGTGCTTATGAGGACCTATGATGGTGTTTGGAGCTGAATTAAAGAGAGAAAGACCCCTTGGAGTTAAGAGCGTGTGAAATAAGGAAAAAGAAATGCGAAGGCAGAATGATACACCATTAGCGTGGCCATAGTGCGTCCATTAGCGCGGCTGCGCTTGTCCAGGTGAAATAGGCAGATTGGAAGGCCATTAGCACGGCCATAGCGCGTCCACTAGCATGACCGCGCTAGCCTAACAATCAGAAGACAGTGCACTTAGCCTTTAGCACGCCCAATAGCGCGGCCGCGCTAGTTCAGTTCCGCATGCGTTTTAGTGAGGGGTAAAATTGGAAGCTTGGGGACAATTCTTAACCTATAAAAGGTCCAATTCTCCCAAAAGAAGAGATATCAAGGTTTTAAGGTCTTGTTCAAGGCAAAGAGAGTAAAGAGGCAAGGAGGACAATTGCACATCAAATTTCATCTTTCTTCCTTGTGTTTTTCCCATTTATGATGAATACTCTTGTTGTTATTCTCAGCACAATTATGAGTAGCTAATTCATTTAGTCTAAGGCTTTGGTGGAACCTGTTGAAGGATGAACATCTTGGTATATTAATATAGTTTCCTTGGTATAATCTCTATTTGTTCAACTAAGTTCTTGTTGTAGTTGATTGAAGGGCCCTCAATTAGCTGTGCCTATTTAGTATGTAATAACTTGGGAGAGAATGCATATTTAGGTATTTGTTGAACAACATCACTCCCAAAGTACAGGACGGATCCACAACCGTGGGTTTAAAGGTGGGATTAGGGATAACGAAACATTGGGTGTAATCTAAAATTGAGCCGTAATAAAAGCTAACTAGCGTAACTCGGGAGAGTACGTCTAATAAATTGTTGTAATTACTCGGAAGAGATTTATGGTAGCAAGAGTGATCATGATTGATAGAGACGATTAGGACAAACTATATGAAACATAACAGGAAAGAATTCCATCAACAGGGGAAACCACAACCTTAGATCCTTCTCTTATTTGTTTACAACCCAATAATAGTTAGATTTTAGTTTAATTAATTTCATTCAGTTATAGTTAGTAGAAACATCAACAATTGTTATTCATAATCTTTGGGAAGTTGATTACGAATAATCAAGTGAGTCTGACACTAGTAATTGATAGGTTAATTCCCTGTGGGATTCGACTCTAGGCTAAATACTCAGATTATATATGAAACGTCTGCTTAGTCCTTTTTATAAGGCATAGTTGGGCGTGATCAAATTTTGGCGCCGTTGCCGGGGAATTAACTGTGTTATCATTTACAGTTGGAAGAAATACAAAATTTCATAGTGTAGTCAATTTTCTTCATTTTCAATCTATACCTTGAAATTTTAACGTTTGCTAACTTGGTTGTACATGTGCATGCCTAGAAACTCATCGAGAACTGGTGAAGTGCTTGAAGATTTATCAGGCCCCGAGAAAGTTTTCAAGGCCTTGAACTGCGCCAACCGAAAAAGCAAAAAACAACAATCAATGGAACAACTTGAACCAAACATGGCAGATCTGATAAAGAACAGGAACAACAATGGGGATTACGTGGTAGACCCAGCTGTGCAGGGTGTGGCGCCTCTTGTGCCAAAGGATCCTTTATATGACTGGGCACAACCCACGACGGAGAAATTGGCCACATCGATAGTAGTCCCACAGATACATGCTGAATCTTTTCAGATCACAAACAACATGTTTCACTTATTGCAGAACAATGGACTACTTTCGGGGTCATACATTGAGGATCCCCAACATCATTTGAAATTTCCTGTCCATTTGCAAAACTCAGAGGCATCCAAATGTAACTTAGGAAGCAATAAAGTTGTTGTTGTTTCCATTCTCAGTGACAGGAGCATCCCAGGCTTGGCTAAACTCACACCCCATCAATTCCATCACTACATGGGAGGAGTTAGTCAAGCAGTTTGTGAACAAGTTCCATCCACCCAACAAAACAGCTCAGCAGATTGATAAGATTTTGAGCTTCAGACAGAAACCAATGGAGACATCGCAAGAAACATGGGAACTATTTAAAGGGATGTTGGTTATATGTCTGCACCACGGTATTCCACAGCAGATGTTGGGGTAGTGGTTTTATATAGGTCTGGCAGATAGTGTGAAAGCAAATTTTGATGCTTCAGCTGGTGGAGCATTCTTGAGTAAATCATGGCGAGAAAGCCAGATCCTACTTGACAAAATGGCACAGAATTCGTGGTGGACAACCAGGAATGCACCCATCACTCTAGTAGTTCACTCGGTGGCCTTAGATCCATGCAATACTCTTGCTGAAAATATGGCCACTATAATGACACATATGAGCATACTCACTAAAATGGTGGAGGAGTCAGGGCAGAAGCAACAAGTGCATATTGTGGATACAATAAATATGGGCTTATGCACATCTTGCATTAGTCAACCACTTGGTAAGCAGTGGAATACTGAATATTATCATCATCACTACCCTGATAACATGAACTATGTGTCTAATTATGGGGGCCAGAGATAGGGTGGTCAAAATTGGGGCCAGCAAAATCAGCCATACAGGTTAGCTCAGTCGCAGCACAACAATGGAAATATGGGAGCCATGCGAGCTCACAATAATGTGGCACGTTACTAAAGGCCACAGGGGTACAATAATCAGAATCAGCAATAGGCTTAGCACCCTCCTCAGCAACAACATGGGGGGAGAAAGGAAGACGGGTTTGCTAGACTCGAAGCAATGATGCAACAGGTTATTAGGTAAACTGTGAAAATGAGTGAAAGAGTAGATGCACATGAGTCAGCCATAAAGAATATTGAAGTGCAAATGGGCCAGATCTCGATGTCTTTGAATAATCGTCCGCATGGGGCATTTTCTGCAGACACTGAGGTAAATCCAGAGGATCAGAGCCCAAAGCAACTGATGGCAGCGAGTTTAAGAAATGGAAGAGACTTAGACATGGAGCAATAAAGGGCTCGAGAAATCATACAGGCTGAGACACTTGTACTAGTGCCCATTGAAATTGATGATTCAGCAAGATTGACTGAGGTGATAGTGCAGCTACCCAGGAAGAAACCAACACCCAGGTCGAGGCTGAGAAAGAAGCTGAGACAACCCAGGAACCGGTAACAGAAGTAGTGTCTAACAAAGAAAAATCCCAAATCACCGGGAAAAATAGACCTCCAGCACCATTCCCACAGAGGCTGGCTAAGTACCAGAAAGATGAGCAGTATAAGAAATTTTTTGAGATGTTGAAACAAATACAGGTAAATATCCCTTTGATTGATGCCTTGAAAGAGATGCCTGGTTATGCCAAAATGATGAAGGACTTGATGCCCCGAAATTTCGACTTCCAAGACTTGCCACAAGGACTCTTACTCAGACCTTCAGTGCAGTTGTGACCAGACCAATTGCTGAAGAGTTATCTGATCTAGGGAGTTTCACAGTTCCCTGCATTATTGGTAACTTTGCCTTTGCCAAGGCACTCTGTGATTTAGGGGCCATTATTAATCTTATGCCCTTGGCCATCTACAATAGGTTGGGGATTGGTAGAGCTAGACCGACATCCATGTTGTTGCAGCTGGCAGACAGGACGGTAAAAAGACTCTCATGCATTCTTGATGAGTATTGGTGCAGGTAGGGAAGTTTGTATTCCCTGCAGATTTTATGATCCTGGACTGTAGAGTGGATGAAGAGATTCCCATAATTTTGGGAAGGTTGTTCTTGGCCACGGGGCGAGCTCTCATTGATTGTGAAACTGTGGAGCTCAAGATGAGGTTGGACGACAAGGAGATAGCATTCAACGTGTAGAAATCCATGAGGCAGCCAAGTGAATTCGCCAATTGTTCTCTTTTTGATGCCCTGGATGTAATACTGGAGGATGATGATGAGTCCCTTATTATTGAGGACCCCCTTGCTGCATGTCTTATGAACTTGGAGGAGGTGAATGGGGAAGAATTGGCAGAATGGGTGCTAGCTCTTGAGGGAAAGGGCATTTGGAAGAGAGCACTTGAATTTGAGTCCTTGCACTTGAGAGACTCTGCCAGCCATGCCGTCTGTAGAAGAACCACCAAAGCTAGAGTTGAAGCCATTGCCAACCCATCTCAGGTACGTATTTTTAGGACCTAACTCTACACTACCTATTATTATCTCACCCAGTTTGTTAGATGTGCAGGCACAATAGCTTTTACGGGTACTCACAGAGTGTAAGACTGCCATTGGGTGGACCATGGAAGACATTAAGGGGATCAGCCCGGCATATTGTATGCACAAAATTCTGCTGGAAGAGGGGCACAAACCTTCCAGGGAACACCAAAGAAGGTTGAACCCCAACATGAAGGAAGTGGTGAAGAAGAAAATTATTAAGTGGTTGGATGCGGGAATCATTTACCCCATGTCTGACAGAAACTGGGTTAGTCTGGTGCAATGTGTTCCTAAGAAGGGTGGCATGACGGTTGTAAAAAATGAAAACAATGAGCTGATATCTACAAGAACCGTCACATGCTGGAGAATTTGCATGGACTATAGGAAATTAAATCTAGCCAACCGGAAAGACCACTTCCCACTTCCCTTCATTGATCACATGCTCGACAGACTGGCAGAGAGGTCTCACTTCTATTTTCTGGATGGGTACTCGGGGTTCAACCAAATCTCCATTGCTCAGAGGAGAGAGAAAAGACCTCATTCACATGCCCATATGGGATTTTTGCCTTCAGAAGGATGCACTATGGCCTATGCAATGCACCTGCCACATTCCAAAGGTGGATGATGGCCATATTCACTGACATGGTCGAGGATATAATGGAGGTGTTCATGGATGATTTCTCAGTGGTGGGAAACTCATTCGATGAGTGCCTAGCAAATCTGACCCGAGTGCTGAAGAGATGCATTGAGACTAACCTTGTACTTAATTGGGAAAAGTGGCATTTCATGGTACAAGAGGATATAGTCTTGTGACACTTGGTGTCAAGAAAATGAATCGAGGTGGATCGTGCTAAAGTTGATGTTATTGCAAATCTCCCACCTCCCACATCAATTAAAGCAATTATGAGCTTCCTCGGGCATGCCGGTTTCTACCGGCGATTCATCAGACTTCTCCAAAATTGCCAACCCCTTGTGTAAGTTGCAACAAAAAGATAACCCTTTTGTGTTTTCTGTTGATTGCAGGGTATCGTTTGAGGACTTGAAGAAGAGGCTAGTCACGGCACCCATCATTGTTGCCCCTGACTGGGAGTAACCATTCGAGCTCATGTGTGATGCAGTGACTACACAGTGGGAGCAGTGCTAGGACAGCGGAAGGAAAAGGTAATGCACCCAATTTACTATGCGAGTAGGACGTTGAGTAGATCTCAGTTGAACTACACTGTGACCGAAAAAGAGATGCTGGCGGTGGTATTCGCTTACGACAAGTTCAGATCACACCTGATCGGCTCTAAGGTAATTTCTTACACTGATCATGCTTCTCTCAGGTACTTGATTGAAAAGAAGGAGTCCAAGCCGCTCCTGATTCGTTGGGTGCTTCCACTGCAAGAATTCGACCTGGAGTTCCATGACTGTAAGGACACGGAGAACCAAGTCGCGGATCATCTGTCGCGACTTGAAGGAGCTGAAAATGCAGTTGAAGCAGAGGATATTCTGGAACCTTTCCAGACGAGCAACTACTCGCCACAGGTCTGGAGGAAGTTCCATGCTATGATGACATTGCAAATTACCTGGCAAGTTGTATAGAGCCCTATGAACTCTCATCTGTGCAAAAGAAAAAGTTTTACCGTGACTGCCGCATGTATTACTGGGATGAACCTTACATGTTTAGAATTTGTATTAACAATATGATCTGGAGGTGCATCCCTGAGATAGAACAATCTTCTATTTTGGAGGCATGTCACACTTCAGCATATGGAGGGAATTTTGGAGGAGTCAGAACGACAGCTAAAGTTCTAGAGGTCGGATTATACTGGCCAACTATGTTCAATGATGCACATAAATGGGTGAAGGGTTGTAATGAATGTCAAAGGACGGGGAACATTTTCCGTCGCCATGAGATGCCCATGAACCCAATTCAAGAGGTTGAGATGTTCGATGTATGGTGGATAGACTTCATGGATCCCTTCGTCAGTACCTATGGCAATAAGTACATATTTGTTGCTGTAGATTATGTCTCCAAATAGGTGGAAACTGTAGCACTTCCCACCAATGATGCAAGGGTGGTGGTGGGGTTCTTGAAGAAGAATATATTCACCCGTTTTAGGATCCTGAGAACCATCATCAGTGAAAGAGGCACTCACTTCTGCAATCGTTCCTTCGAGAAATTGCTAGCAAAGTACGATGTGCGCCACAAGGTGGCAACCCCATACCACCCTTAGACTAGTAGACAGGTTGAAGTGTCAAATAGAGAAATAAAGAGTGTGCTGACTAAAACTGTGAACGCCACAAGAACTAATTGGGCGAAAAAGCTGGATGATGCACTCTGGGCCTACAGAACCGCTTTCAAAACACCAATCGGTATGTCACCATACAAGTTGGTGTTCGGGAATGCCTGTCACTTGCCGGTAGAACTGGAACATAGAACTTGGTGGGCATTGAAATAGTTAAATGTAGATCTTGAGGTTGCGGGCAAAAATAGAGTAAACGAACTGCATGAGCTAGATGAATTAAACTTTCTTTCGAGAGCACGAGGTTGTACAAGGAAAGAATGAAGAGGTTTCATGATAAGAACATTTTGGAGCGAAACTTCAAACCCGGAGATCTGGTATTGCTTTATAACTCAAGATTAAGGCTATTTCCGGGTAAAGTCAAGTCCCGATGGTCTTGACCATTTCGTGTGGTCTAAGTGCTTCCCTCAGGTGCCATAGAGATTGCTTCAGAAAAAGATTCCCACACCTTCAAAGTTAATAGGCATAGATTGAAACCGTATGTGGGCATGGACGAAACCAAAGTAGTGTATGTGATAGATATGATTGAACCTCAAAGGTCAAGCGAGCATTTAATGTGCTCATCTTCGTCGTGCCGCGACGTTAAATTGGAAGCTGCATGGGAGGCAACCCATTGACTTGTTGTAATTGTCGTGCCACAACATTAACTAAGGTGCTGGTTGGGAGGCAACCCAACGTGTAGTGATTTTAGTGTAGTGCATGAGTAGTTGAATTGTTGTAAGTACTAACATATGCAGGTATGATCAGGCGAGGGTGAAATTCAACCACACTAAACGAAAAGAGAAAAAAAAAGAGGTGAAAAATCTCGAGGCCTAGGACTAGCGCGGTCGCGCTAATTGGCCTCCTTTCTGTCTGGGGGTAGCGCGGGCGCGCTAGTGACCTCGCTAAATGACCTTCAGTCTACCTCGTCTCAAAGCCACTAGCGTGGGCGTGCTAGTAGCGCTGTATTTTCCTGTTTTCTGTTTAACTAGTGTGGCTGCACTAGTGAACGCGCTACCACCGCGTTAGTACCGTCGGGGGACAGGTTGGTCAGTTAATTTTTTTATTTTTTCCTTTTTACTTTAATTTTTATTTCTCAGTTACCCAACCTTCCCCTCTTCCGCCTAAACACACTCATCCTCTTCTAACACTCTTATTCTTCTAAAACTCTTCTCCTCCTAAAACCTCCCCCCCCCCCCCCCCCCCCCCAAAACACAAGCACACGCACGCCTCCCTCTCTCCCCCCTAAGTTTTCTCAAGTACTTTGCTTACTCACACCCCAACACACTTCTTCACTTCTCAATCAATTCTCCCGCCACATGTATGTTTTCTCTTTGCCATTTTTTTTATTTTTATTTTTGTCAGGTTTTCTTTTTAAATTGTTGTAGGTAGTAGTTTTTTCCCCTATTTGTTTAGGAGTAGTTGGTAGCCTATAATTAGTACCTATGGGTAGTGGTATTTGGGGGAGTTGTACTTCCTGAATTCGTTGGGTGAATTTGGGGCATTTGTGGTGGTATTGGGGTTTCCACTTGATTAATTGGGGGCTCCGTTGAATGATGCCCACCAAGTGTGTATGTTTAAATGCCCCAGTGAATGGCAATGATAAGTGTGAGCAATTGTAAATGTGAATTTTGAGTAGCCTCAGTTGGGTCACCTTATTTGTGCGGCGCTAATGATGTTCTTAATGTAGGTACACTGGCACCTCCCAGGAAGCGTCAAGCCACCGGATCTTCATCAGGCAGACAAGCGGGATTGTCGAGCGCACGAGCATCTATTGACACTCATCCATATAATAGTAACAAGTTTGTATCCTCTAAGGCTCGGGACCGGTTTGTGGAGAAGGAATCGAAGGTGGCAATCCCAGAACATGGCATAGATACAGAATCCCTCCGGCGTGAATGTCCAAGGATGTACGATGAGCTGATGCGGCGCTGGTTTGATGTGTTCTTTGAGGAGCCCGACAATGCCAATGCGATGATACTGAGAGAATTTTATGCAAACTGTCCGGAGCACAGGAATCATGTGGTCACGGTGAGGATGAGCCGGTGAACGCCTCTGTGGAATCCGTTCGGAGGGCTTACCGGCTGCCAGGTCCCGTAGAGGCGATGGAGGACGACTATGAGGCGTATGGATGGCGCTTTACTTAGTGGGACACGTTCCTTCCAACCATATTTGCCCCTGGAAATGAGGTTAAATGGTATAAATACGGGAATAAGTTTCACTCATCGGCACTCACTTTTGAAGCGAAGTGTTGGCTCTATCTGATCACTAACCGCCTAATCCCGTCCAACAACGCCTTGGAGGTGAATGCCATTCGGGCTTGTTGAATCTGGTGCTTCATGACGTGCTGCAACATTGATATGGCCAAGCTCATGCACGAAGATATGTTTGTTCACTATAAAGTTCAGAGGTATGGCTTCTTTTTTCCCTCTCTTGTCACTAGATTGTGCCTTGTAGTTGGGGTGTCGGGAAACTTGGCGGTGGATGGCAGAGTACCAAAAGAGTACGCCTTTCGAGCGGAAAAGGTTACCACTGGAAAGGACGTGGCGGAAGATGGTGGTGATAATGAGGATGACGAGTCTGATGAGGAGGAGGAAGACGAGCAAGTAGAAGTGGGAGAGGACCACCAACTCAGGAGCGTGTCGCCGACGTAGCAGGCCCGTCTAGGGCCACTCGGGGTCAGAGGATGGATCACCTGGAGCAGGAGATGGCAGGTTTGCTGACCTCGGTTACGGACTTGGGGTCGAGAGTTGCTGCGCTAGCCACCCAAAAATCCAAATCAGAAAAGCAAATCATGGGGTGGGTGCGAGCCCTGGGTCGTGCATGTCACCTACACCTAGGGACAGTCTCCGACCAAGACTGAGCCTTTAGGGAAGTTTCTCTATCTCACTTTGCTTTATTTTGAATGCCATGAGGACATGTCTTCATATTAAGTGTGAGGTGGGGGAATGATTCATTGTCTACGTATATATGTAGGAACTAATTGTTAGTTGTTGCCTGTTTTCTTCGTTTTGAGTTTTGTTGGCTTTTGTTTGTTGTTTTAAGTAGTAGTGTAATTATTTAAGTCGCCTTGTCCCGACAACGGATCCCTTTCGACGGGGTTCTTGAGGGTTTATGTCGACCACACAAAAATGAATTGTGGAATCTTAGGCAGTTTTCTTGAGGGAAGTAAGAATAAAGAAAATACCAAAAAGAATTTTTGTTTAGATAATGTAGTAACTCCCCCCTGGTTTTTCTTTAGGTCGCGGTTCTTTTGCAAGGGTTTTGCTTGAAGCGGGTGTAGTTAGTTTTTTTTGCATTTTTTGTTCTTATTTTTTATTAGGTATTTATTGGTGATGAGCTGAATTAGGAAAAGAATCCCTTAGCATTGTTACACCTGAACACAATAGACACTAGAGTGTGACGCTTAGGCTCAGTTGTTGATTCCTGTAGAGTGCCTTAAATTTGTATGTTGTAACTGACTTGAATACTCAATGAGAGTGTCTTGATAAGACAATATGGAGTGAGTCATGTGCCATATGCGTGTGAGGTGTATTGCATTATATTCTATGCTCTACAAATGATGCCTAGAACTTGCCATGTGTGTTTGCAAAGCGAAATAGTAGCTTGATTCAATCTTAGAAGTGATATAGGCATTTCTTTGTTAAGCCATATATAGAGTATACCCACCTAAATGTAATCTATCATAGTTAACCTCGTTGATCTTATAAGCATGTTTCTTTGGAAACCACATTACAAACGTTACCCAATTGTTTGAACGGCCCATCTGTTTGAACCATTTACCTCCCATAAGCACTTGAATTGTATAGAATATGTAAAATTCAAAGTGTGGGGAGGTGGTTTGGTTGTTGAGTGGAATCAAAGAAATAGAAAAAAAGTTGCAAAGTTTTGAAAAATGAAAGAATAAGCGCCAATTGAAAAGAAAGAAAGACAATAAATAAATGTAGTCCTGGATAAGAGGTGACTTAGTAGGATTGCACCTAAAGGTGTTTGTGGGTAGTATAAAGAGAAGTGTGGTGGAATGTCTGGCCTGGCATAAGTATGGTCTGAAAGCGAAAGTAATTTTATTAAAAAGTGTTTAGGGAGGTTAGTCACTATATCTAAATATATTCCACTCGTCCCTTAGCCTACATTACATCCAAATGAAGTCCTAATTGATCTTAGACTGAATGGGTTCAATTAGTAGAGTAGTACACTACGGGCAAGCCTATGGTGCATCTTTGTGGCATATGAATGTTCTTTCTAAGAGTGAGTGAATTCTGTCTATCTGAGTTCCTAGTTGTTCTTAATGTTATTACTTGTGGAGCTACTCTCTTGTGTGATGTGAGGGCACTTGATTCATGACGGAAAGGTAAGTCTTGACCTCTGTACAGAGTAGATTAAGGAAGTATGAATATTGCACGACACGTGAGAGTCGACTCTTGAGGCATAGATGTTACATTGCTAGGCACAACTCTTGTGACATGTTCGGGAAATTCTTAGTAAAAGGACCTTTGTAGAGTAGGGTGGATTGCTCGAAAGCTAGCAATGATTTAAGTGAGTGGTGTTGATAATAGGATAGATTCGTGTAGTTTAGCGTCTATTTATAGTCCAAATGCATTATTCTTCACTGTGCTAGGAAGGTTAAACGATGTTAAAATGGCTCTAATTGTGGATTTTATGTCTTACAAGAGAAAGTTGTGCTTATGAGAACCTATGATGGTGTTTGGAGCTAAATTAAAGCGAGAAAAACCCCATGGAGTTAAGAGCGTGTGAAAGAAGGAAAAAGAAATGTGAAGGAAGAATGATACGCCATTAGCGCGGCCGCGGTAGTCCAGGTGCAATAGGCAGATTGGAAGGCCATTAGATGGCCATAGCGCGTCCACTAGCGCGATCGCGCTAGCCTAGCAGTCACAAGATAGTGTACTTAGCCTTTAGCGCAGCCAGTAGTGCGACCGCGCTAGTCCAGTTCCGCATGCATTATAGTCAGGGGTAAAATTGGAAGCTTGGGGACGATTCCACTTAACCTATAAAAGGTCTAGTTCTCCCAAAAGAAGAGATATCAAGGTTTTAAGGTCTTGTTCAAGGCAAAGAGAGGCAAGAGGCAAGGAGGACAATTGGACATCAAATTTCATATTTCTTCCTTGTGTTTTTTCCCATTTATGATGAATTCTCTTGTTGTTATTCTCAGCACAATTATGAGTAGCTAATTTATTTAGTCTAAGGTTTTGGTGGAACCTGTTGAAGGATGAACATCTTGTTATATTAATATACTTTGCTTGGTTTAATCTCTATTTGTTCAACTAAGTTCTTGTTCTAGTTGATTGAAGGGACTTCAATTAGTTGTGCCTATTTAGTATGTATCTACTCGAGAGAGAGTGCATATTTAGGTATTTGTGGAACAACATCACTCCCAAAGTATAAGAGGGATCCATAACCGAGGGTTTAAAGGTGGGATTATGGATAACGAAAACTTGGGTGCAATCTAAAGTGAGCCGTAATAAAAGATAGCTAGCGTAACTCGGGAGAGTGCGTCTAGTAAATTGTCGTAATTACTCGGGGGAGATTTACGGTAACAAGAGTGCTCATGATTGATAGGCCAAACTAAATGAAACATAACAGGAAGGAATTCCATCAATAGGGGAAGCCACAACCTTAGATCCTTCTCTTATTTGTTTACAACCCAATAATAGTTAGATTTTAGTTTAATTAATTTCATTCAGTTATAGTTACTAGAAACATCAACAATTGTTATTCATAATCTTTAGGAAGTTGATTACGAAAAATCAAGTGAGTCTGACACCAGTAATTGATAGGTTAACTCCCTGTAGGATTCGACTCTGGGCTAAATACTCAGATTATATTTGCAACGTCTGCTTAGTCCTTTTTATAAGGCATAGTTGGGCGTAATGGCCCCACAGAAAGAGTATTACATTATATGTTCACAGTCCTTTAGTCACAAGTTGGTACGCAAGAATAGGTGAGGCCCTAGGTGACAGTCTCGCCCACCATGTTTGGGGCGTGACAGTGACAATAGTTCTTGGTGATAATATCGAGTTTCCATTCGAGATTCCGCCATTGGTTTAGGACGCAGACGGCGTGGCCATTTCCGAAGCCACGATAGAAGTTGGAGGTCCATCAGTGAGAGTCTCTGAAACATTGCGGCAAGATGAGCCATCGGCCTCGCGACCGGATGAGTGTCCTTCTTTGTTGGCCGACAGGAAAGGAAAGTGCATTATCGGGGATTGTTATGAGACATGATTTGATGTTGATACCGTTGGGGAGAGGACGGTGGGGGGTGGATTTACCCGACTTAAAGTAATATTGGAGGGGTCCACGCAGACCATTGCAATCCACATGGGTTGAGATTTTTTGGTTAATACGTAGAACGTGGTTCCTTCCCTTGGTCCCCTCTATTCCGAAGTGCGGGGTAAAACCCTTGAAAAGTTGGATTACGCTACCTTATCTAGGTTATCAGGGTAAGCTTTTCGACCTTTTTTATTCTTGTTTGTCAAGTTCAAAGTTAATTCTTCATTATTACTCTTCATTGTTTTTTATTTATCTTTAGGACTGTGTTTTTTTAAATTGAAAGCGCTCGAAGAGAGGAGAGGTGTAAGGCTATTATTAAGAAGATGGAGAAAAATTACCGCGAGCACCCTGGTAAGTATCACGAGATTAGTAGGCAGTTTGGAAAGGGAGGAAATTTCCATTCTCTCCGAGACGTGATGAAGGAGAAGGATGATGGCTGGAGAAGGTCATCGAAAAATGTAGCATTTTTGAAAGGGAGCTAAGGGATAAAGAAGAGGAGTTGAATGTTAGTAGGGGGGTCGTAGCCCAATGCGGCGATCTCCAAGCGCATGTGGTCTTGTTGCGCGCGGAGCTCGAGGAGTTTGAGTTCAAAGCGGATTCTTAAAGTGGCGAGGTCACCAAACAAGCAGCGGGGAGAAGAAGAAGGCTTTGGAGATCGTAATCCTTGTTGTTCATTCCGAGCGAGAGAATGCCGTGGAGACTACCATACTCAAAGAAGAGTGGCTTGATGAACGGATTGTATAATTAGAGAAAGAGGCTTATAGGCTTTGTTATTGAGTCGCCGCTCTGGAGGCCTAGAAGGCACAATTATTGGCTAGACCATCATTTTCCCACGTTTCTAATTTCCCTGATGTTCGTCGAGATTTATACGAGGAGTGGATTCATGCTGAGGCCCAGCCGGATATATTTAGAGGTATGATGAGGGTGGGAACCATTTTGGAAGTCATCCTAGAGGATGTTCGTGCTAAGGCACGTGGATCTTGGTCGCTTGTGGTTACGATCCTTCTACACCGGAGGCCGGTGAGGATGAGGGGCTTACAGGCGTGCATCATATCGAAGAGGATGCATGTTATAAGGATGAGTATCCTGAGGACGATTGTGAAGGTGAAAGGCCATATGGGGATGGCCTAAGTGATCAAGTCGATAACGTTGTTGATCCTAGTGGCGATTAGTAGCTTTTCTTTTCCTTTTTATTTTATTTTGCCGCAAACTTGTGCATTTTGGTGGGCGTCTTTCTGAGCCTCTCTAAAAATACTCTAAGTATGAAATACATGTTTTATTATTTTTACCTGGTTCTTTTTTCTTCGGTTCGAGCTTGCATGCTTTTTTATCTTGTTGCATGGTTTACTTGGTTTTCTTAATTGTAATCACTTAGCTCGAGTATGGTGGAATACATTCTTAGTTTTATTGTAGTCACGGGTCGACATGTGTTAGTTCGACCGAGGTCAAAACAAAACCTAAGTTCTATCGTAGCCGAGGGCCGGATGTTGTTGGTTCAAAGGAAGTCGATATATTGTATGTTTGTTTACGGTCGAAGGATGGTCATCTGTTAATTCGAACAAGGTCGAATATAATATATACTTGGTTGTGTCCGAGAGTCGTTTAGGTGTTGATTCGAACAAGGTCGAATGTATTGTATGTTTGTTTATGACCGAAGGCCAGTCATGTGTTTATTCAAAGATGGTCGAATATAACTTATAGTTGGTTGTGGCCAAGGGCCGTTTAGGTGTTTATTCGAATGAGTTTTAATATAAGCTATATTTAGTTATGGCCGAGGGCCAGTTAGATGTTTATTCGAACTAGGTTAAATATAACCTTTACATAGTTATGGATGAGGACCAGTTAGGTGTGCCCCTATGTGCGAAATTTGTCGATGTTGTGATCTTTAAGACAGCGTTGCCTTGGTTGTACATTTGGAGAAATAGAAATAGATTTTTGTTTATACACTTCGAGAAATTTACATATTTTTCTGGGTGTTGGCTGGAATTTCAGTCCCAGTTCCAGTCCTAGTCTATTATGTCCCTTCGTTGGTCGATTTAAAGAGGTACTGAGAGGTCGGGCAATGAACTAGCCGCCTTGTGTGCACTTCAACCTGAAGTGTCCCCTCCATTGCCTCATTAAACACTTCCTTGAGAAAACCCAATTTGGACTAAACTTGAGTGAGGGAAAAAGAGTACGACTTTGAGGACTCTTTATCTCTTAAAAGTTGAAGTACTTGAGGTGTGCAATGTTCCAGTTTTTTGGTAGTAGCTTTCCTTCCATTGTTTTTAGTTGGAGTGAATCTTTGTTCGCTGTGTCCGTGACTTTTTAGGGGTCGTCCCAATTTTTTCCTAGTGTACCTTATTGTGGGTTTTTGCTCACTTGTGTTTTAGCTTAAGACACATAGTCCCCATTTTGAGTAGCATGATCTTTGCCTTTTTTCTATAATAGCGGTCTGCTTGTTGTTTCGGGAAATCATCCTTACGTAGGTCACACGTCTCCGTTCTTCGACTTCATCGAGCTCCTGCCTTCTACTTTCATCGGTATTGGATCCTCTTTCATGGGTGTATCACAAGATGGGATCCCCATCTTCGACCGGTACTACAGCATCTGTCCCATAGACCAATAAGTTGGGTGTCTCTTCTGTGCTCGTTTTCGGCGTTGTTCGGTAGGTCCAGAGTAGTTATGGTAATATTTTCGGCTACAATCCTTTGGCGTCTTCGAGTTTCTTCTTCATGATGTTCATTATCAACTTATTGGAGGATTCTGCTTCCCACAGGGTGGTATGAAGTTGAGAATACCCTTCTGATGAGCCATTTTTCAATAAACTCAACGACCTTTTTTTCCCGCAAACTAGGGTCCGTTGTTGCAGTTGATCTCTTTAGGGATATCAAAATAGCGTATGATGTTTTCGCATATGAAGGTGATCGCTTCCTGTTCGCGTATTTTGGCGAATGCTACATCTACCCATTTAGAGAAATAGTCAGTTAAACCAAAAATATAGTATGTTACTTTGTCCTGCCGGGAGGGGCCCGATAATGTCCAATCCATTTTTGATGAACGAACAAGGGAAGTCACTGAGTGTAGGTGTTCGCCTGCTTGGTGAATCGTTAGGGCATACTTCTGGCATCCCTCACATTTTTTTCACGATACCTGCGACCTCGTTTTTCATGGTGGGCCAGCAATACCTTACCCGTATGAGGCCTCTGACCAAAGCTTGATTGCCGGTGTTAGATCCACAGTGGCCTTCGTGTACTTCTTCAAGGACGCGCCGCGTCTGATTTTGGCCCACACATTTCACTAGAGGGCCGCCATACGTCCTCTTGTACAAGTCGTTGTGAATGACGTTGAACCTTTCTGCTTTCATCCGCAATTGCTTGGCTTAGTTTTTATCAAATGTAGTATTTCGTCCTGCATGTATGTAACAAAACGGTTGCACCAGTCCCAAGTCAGGTTTAGAGTTCTTACGTTGATTAGGTCTATCAATGAATTGAAAAGATTGACCACGCTTTTGTCTCCTGTTGCAATGTTTTTGGTGGTTGCGGCTAATTTGGCGAGTCTGTCCGCCTCGGTATACTATGCTCGGGGGATCTGGTCGAGTTGACATTCATCGATCTCGGGTAGCAGCTTGCTTATTTATGTTTGGTACTTTTGTAACCTTTGTTCCTTGACTTGGTTGACCACGAGTTGAGAATCGCAATGCAGTCTTAGCCGATTCGCTCCGTAATTTAGTGTTAGTCTTAATCCTGCATATACGGCGCCATACTTGGCCTCGTTGGTAGTCATGCTCGGGCATCTTATGAACTGGCGAATAACTTCGGCTGTTGGAACTTCGAGTACGAGTCACAACCCAGACATTCACGCGTTAGACGTGCCGTAAGTGTTCGGACCCATAGATCTTGTGCTTGGGAGAAGTAAGGATGGCTTCTTTTTCGACTTCATGCATTAGTTTTTCACTGAAGTTTGCGATGAAGTGAGGATTTGTTACTTTATCGATGTTCGCGATCGATATGTGATATCATGCTCGCTTATTTTGATGGCCCATTTGGCTAACCTGGCTGATAACTCGGTATTACGCAAAATTCTTAAGGGGAAAGCCATGAAGACCGAGATGGGGTGGCATTGGATGGTCTATGCTTTCGTGAAGCTACGACTAAGGCAAGAGCCAATTTTTTCGAGATGGGGGTATCTTGTCTTGGCGTCGACTAGATTTTTGCTAATGAAGTAGGTGGGAGATTGCATACCTTTATTTTCTCGGACTAGGACCGCTCTAACAGCTACTTCGGACACGACGAGATAGACGTGGAAGTGATGTCCCTGTTCTGGTTTTGAAAGAAATGGTGGTGATGACAAGTACACCTTTAACTCCTTCAGTTCTTGGGCGCACTCAAGGGTCCATTGGAGGACGTTTCCTTTTTTAGTACGTCGAAGAACTTATGCACCTATCAGAGGATCGCGAAATGAACATTGAAAGGGCGGCGACACGACTAGTTAACCTCTAAACCTATTTTTTGGTTGTCAAACTCTAGTATCCCTTAGGTTGCCTTGATTTGGTCAGAATTGACCTCGATACCTCGCTGTAATACTAGGAAACCCAACAACATTCCTTAAGCCACGCAGACTGTACATTTATCGGGAATTAGTTTGATTCCGTATTCCCCGAGTATGCCGAAGGTTTTTCTCAAGTGGTCAATTAGATCCTCGTTCCTTTTGCATTTGATCATCATGTCGTCTATATAGACTTCCATAATTATACAGAGTTGGTCTTTGAACATCTTCGTCACCAACCTTTGATAAGTTGTCCCCGCATTTTTTAGCCTAAAAGGCATGACCCTGGAGTAGTATGTCCCGTGGTGGTTGATGAAGTTGATTTTTTCCTTATCCTCTTCCTCCATAAGGATCTGATAATAGCCCGAGTAGACATCCAAGAAGCTTAGTAGTTCGTTCCCGGCCACTGCGTCGATGAGTTGGTTGATATGGGGTAATAGAAATGAATCCTTGGGGCAAGCTTTGTTCATGTCAGTGAAATCTACGCACATCCACCATTTTTAATTCTTCTTTTTCACCATGACTTCGTTGGTGACCCATTGGTGTTACTTCGACTCCCTAACGAAGCCATGTTCCAACAATATTTCCACCTCTTTGCGTATTGCGATATTAGTTGTGGAGTTGAACCCACATCTAACATACCTCAGCGGGGGTTAGAATGGATCGATGTTAAACTTACATGTGGTGATCTCCTTTGGGATACCTAGCATATCTGCATGGCTGAAAGCAAACAAGTCCGCGTTAGCAAAATTCACGAAACTTACCCGGTTCTTGAAGTTTGCAGTCGATGTAAGCTTTCTTTTTGTGGTATTTGATGTCTAACTAAACGGGGTTGAGGTCCTATATTGTCCATCATGTACCCTCGACCATATCGGGATCTCTGATGACATCCTCATTCTCATCGCACATCGACCTTGACCCTGTTGGTTGTTATGCCTCTTTTTCCTTATCCTTTGTTTGTTGGGTGACTGTACAATATAAGGCGATGCGGTACCATTCCTGGGATGTCTTTTTTTCCTCCTGTATGATAAATATTCCCCATGGAGTTAGAAATTTGATTACTTGGTACAAGCTGGAGTGGAAGGCTCTCATGGTGTGTATCCATGGTCGCCCTATTATGGTGTTGTATGTTGTGTCTTGGTCCATGATATGGAATGTGATTTCTAGACTGACAGTACCGGCGAGGACAGGGAGTGTGATCTCGCCGCATGTTCGCTCAACTGCGTTGTTAAAACCTACTAGTGTGATGCAGCGCGACACTATCTTATACTCGAGTTTCATAGTACTCGAGGATGGATAATGCATGTGCCGCTCCCATCGTGTAACATAATCTACCGCATATCAGTATAAAAATTCATAAAGTGATAACAAGAGCATCATAGTAAGCGAAGGCCAAACCGTTGGTATCTGAGTTATCGATCGTATGAGCTTGTGGGTTGTGGTAAACTTCACACTATTGATGGAATCTTCGTCCCCGCTGTCGATGATCATGTGGATGGTGTAGGCCAACGAGGGTGGTTTCAGCAGCCCTTGATGTTGTTCATGTCCTCTGGCAAAGTTTGTCCTTCCCCAATTGCTCAGCAACTCTTTGAGGTTTCCCTATCGTTACATGTTTACGACCTCTTGTCTTAGGGCGATGCAATCTTCTGTTTTGTGTCCTCGCTCTTGATAGAACTCCTAAAGGGCGTCTGCTTTTCTGGAATTTGGGTCTGACCTCATCTTTTGTGGCCGCTGTACCTTCGATATGAGAGAGCTTTCATGGATAATGTTTATGAGGCTTGTTGGGAGGTCGCTCATTTTTCCCGATCTTTCTTCTCTGTTACCTGCCATATTAGATCTATGTATGCAGATAGAAAATAATCTTGTTCTTGTTTTTTAACGTTAATAACCTGAGTCAGTGGTAGATCTAGAAGACATTAAAATATTTCACAAGATAATCACCCACATACGGCTTAAAATTGTTTGACCAAAAAGTATAACATTCGGCTAAAACTATTATATTTATGTAATAGCGGGTTAAATCTAGTTAATGATAATATCTCTAGATCTGAATCTATAAGACGTGTACGAGGTGGGACATATTAAGTAAAGGGTTGACAATAATGTGCACAAAATATTCATAAAGTTAGAGGGATAATGGAGGTGCAACTAGCAATAAATAATAATAAATGGAATTTAAGTAAAATAGAGAAATGATTCTCCCAATAAAGAACGGATTGGATGAATATTTTTCTGACCATGATGAATGACAAATAAATCCGAGACTTGTTCGAACTATTCTCGGATCTAGTGGAAAAGTGTGAAATAATATTGGCAAGAATCTTGATAAAAAGGTAGTCTTTGTATATTTACAAGAGAGAGAGAGAATCGTTTTATGAAGTATGCTCGTTTCACAATGAATATCACATGCCACTATTCCTTCTCTTTTTTCCTATTTATTTGGGATATGCCCCAATAAACCCTAATAGTACAAGTACCAAGAATATCCAACAGAATATTCTCTTTAATATCCTGCGATAATAAACTAGCAGTTACAACTCGTTTTGCAATGCACGATATCGACCATCTTTTGCTTCTCGCCTACGGGATTTGCCATCTCGTGGTCGACATCGGCTGAATCTTTTCTCGATATTAGTCCCAAGTACTGAGACAAATTTCGACCTATACACTCTCTCCAAAACTTACCCCTTTTTCTTGAGATCTAAATTGTTGATGTCTTCTATCGAGACTCAAGATATTCTTATGATGCTAATGTGAGCGGTGAGTAGATAATAAGTTGTTACATTCAAATGTAAATCAAACAAATGAATGAAAAACAAAATAATTATGGTTTTCCACGATAAACTTTTCAAGGTAAGTCTAGGGCTCAAACGACCCAAATATATTCTTAATATGTTATGATATTGTTCGATTTGGGCCAAGCTCACACGACTTTCCCCAAAAAACATTACAACATTTTAGGCCTGGAACCAACCCTGAGAAGTGTGGCCTAAAATGCCAAGAAGTGTAGCATTTGGTCAAAGGCAACACTTTACGGCTTTAGGCAACGCTTTTTTGGGGGTGGCCTAAAGTAGCGTAACCTTTGACTAGTGGCCACGCTTTGTAGGTGTTGCCTTAGAAGCCACCCTTTAAAAGTGTGGCATATAAGGCACAAAGGCCACACTTATATTTTCTCATATAGCCACACTTTTATGACATAAGGCTACACATTTGAAGCGTGATCTTTGTCACGTTATAGACTATGCTTTTAAAGTGTGGCTTCTAGAGCAATCCTTATAGCCACACTTTCTAAGAGTGGCAATTTTGTCTATACTACAAAGTAATCTTTTAAATATTTATACTAGCCACAATTTTGTGGTTAAATATTTTTATTCGTTTACATTAGATCCTGTCCACATTTTTTTCCAGTATATATATATATTATGGTCTCAAACATTAAATTTAGATAATAAGTAACAGAATATAAAAATAATTCAAATGAATATACTTGAAGTAAACTTCAACAAAGAAACATACTTTGCGTAGTATCTATAGTAATAAAGTACTGCTGGTTCAAGAAGTTCACTAGCAAAGACCTCGACAAAACCAAATGTATTTATATTTATAGTATCAATATTAAAAAAAATAAACATCACAATTGTTCAAAAGGTCTTCGCCATTCACTTTAATGATTCAAATTGATTTGTGGCCACCATTTCCAATTGCATCACCGGTATTTTCCTACACATTCAAAATGAAATTAAAAATTAAAAAAAAATAAATATATAGTATGCACTGGTTATATCTTACTGGCCAAATATACCCCTCTACTTTCATTGTCTATATTTTATCTTCGTTATACTATCAGATCAAATTTACCACTACCATTATACTATTTGGTGAAATATAAATACCTTTTCAAAACTCGGGGCATGAGTTGAGCAAGAAAAATGTGGTAGATTATGGCCTCTCATAGCTCATGCACTACTTGCGTCAACCGGTGAAGGAATATTAGATCCAACACACCCTTGTATATCATGAAAATCCAGTCCAGGGTTGTTTTCACCAATTGACTAAAAAAACCTCGCATTTCTTCTCTCATCATTTCCTTCATTTCTTCCTTCAGAGAAGTTATTTCTTGGCATGTTGTTGTTTAAGTTTGGTGATTTCTTCATCTTTTTTCAGTGAGCTTGTCGTCACCGATCTACCATAACATCTAACCCGGCCAGGCTGCTCCTTTCCAAATACATCCCTAAATGCATCATCTGCTGTTTCTCCGGAATTTTGACGATTCTGAAGTTCAGACTGTCAAAAAAAATATTATTAAAAGGAATATTAATAACTTTATATCTCAAATTATAAGGTGCATGAAGGGTACAATTGTATAAACCCCTAAACATGGTAGCAACAAGAGTATACATCTTCCAATAAAAGGATTGAGATAATGGAGAGAGGAAGGTGTGTGAGTGGCCTAGGGACGGGATGTGACTGTAATTAACTGTCAAGTGATTGATGAACTCACATTCATGTTCTTTATGTATGGAAAAAAAATAATAACAGTTATTCAAGGACGATGGAAACAGTAGAGAAATATAAACGGAATCGAATGATCTTATACTAAAACAGTACTCATTACAAGGTCCTTATGCATAGATTTTCTTCTACGTGTTCCCTTAATTTTGTCAAAATCAGTATCCAGCTAATGAATATCGGCAACAAGGTGGCATATCATGCAAAAAACATGAGATAAAAAACCAATACAATTATGGAAGGGAATCTTCTACAACTAGAGCTTTCTATCTGTAATGGGAACTGGCCGTTATAGGACCTGGTGGGCAGAGAAGTGACAGTGGAACTGAAGAATGATTTGGCTATTCGAGGCACGCTCCATTCAGTTGATCAGTATCTCAACATTAATCTCGAAAACACAAAGGTCATTGATCAAGACAAGTTCCCTCATATGCTTTTAGTGAGGAACTGCTTCATCAGATGATCGGTTGTGAGATACGTCCATTTACCTCCTGAGGGAGTTGACATTGAGCTGCTTTTTGGTCATTATAGAAATGGAAGGTTTGAGCAAAAATTGGAAAAGGCTAGGCAAATGCAGTGGATTCAGGGTATAGGGCAAGAAGTTTGTGTTCTGAAAAAATAGTGAAAGAAAGGATGGAGTTAAGTAAGTCAAGGGCACTTATTTTGATATAGTTGCTTTTATAGGTTAGTTGAATGCCTCCTTAACTAACTTTAAGGATTTCTACTCGAAATGCTTTGTGTTGTTCTTAATTGAACCTTCTCAAAATCTCTGCACTTGTACCTCTAGATGCTTAAAAGAATGCATCTTTAATTCATTTTCTGATAATAGTACTACTTCTACTGTCACAGTCAGTTCAAACAATGATGTCCGCGACAAAGCTGCAGACAGTATAAACCTTAACTTCTGCAAGCTAGGTTGTGCCTTCTCTACCTGTTCTACTCTCAACTCAAAACATTCAACGTTAGTATTGATTCTGGGTATTCAATAAAAGTGTCACACCTGCTATTATGTTGATGATACACTTATCTTCTATGAGGCTATAACATCACAAATGTTGTATTTGAATTTAACTCTTCTCCTCGTTTAAGCTTTTATCAGGTTTACATATCGACATGCTGAAAAGCATCATGTATCCAGTCAACAATGTGCCTAATTAGATCTGTCATACATCATGGGTTGCACAAAATGGGTCATTCCCTACCACCTATTTAGGTCTACCTCTTGGAGCAAAAACAAGAATGCTTACATCTGGAATGAGATCATCGAGAAGTTTGAAAAGAGACCGGCAACTTTGCTGATGCAGTACTTATCCATGGGAGAGAAGAAATTAACTTGGCAGCTTTGCAGATGCAGTACTTATCCATGGGAGAGAAGAGATTAGAGACTTGACCATACAACAAAAGTCTGCTCATGAAATGGCTATGGAGGTTTCGTACAGATGAACCAAAAAAATGGTTCTAAAAAATATATATTTCAAATCTAACAGACTGCTTCAGCTGGATTGCTCTTAACAGATGCTACTTGATTCTTGGTTTAACTAGGCACAATTGACACACAGTCTAAGAATTGTAAGAAATATTTGGTTTTTGAAAATGGTCAAATCTATCATTGTTGTTACAAAAAATGGGCTAGATTTGTCTTTATTGACTAACCGCAGAAGCTTAGTCTCTAATGACACTCCCTGAATTATAGAAATAACTACAACTTATGTAGGAAAACAAACAGAGTTAAATTGCAAGTATAAAGTCGCCAGATTCAGAAAATGGATAAAAAAACACATATGAACTTCCTTCAGTTAAAGAAACACATTCAGTTAATAAAGAGAGAAAATACAATAACAAGTCCTAACTTGCAGCATGACTTACTATTGCAACTTGAGTATCCGTATGAACTTCCTTCTCTTTCTTTGTACGAGTTGTAATTAATATTTCAGACTTTGATGGTTCCTCGTTGTTCTCTTTGGTTGCGCGCTATAAACTACATCAAAGAAGATATAAAAAAATATATCAATGTGTTCTGACAAAGTACAAAAAGAAATGAAAGTCAGATTACAAAGTGTCGACTAAATATTACCAATGCCACACGCACTCTTGCAAAATTAATAGGTCCCATTCGATGCCTCCACTTTTGTTTTTTCCTATTTTCAGAATTTAATTGGCACATAGCCTAACAACATAAGAAGCATATTAATTAATAAATCAAAAAGGAAAAAATATATACTACAACAATAGGTAGAACATGTAGAAATGCACGGTTTAATCTTACTTGGACATCTTTGTCATTCCAATACTCAATAAATTGACGGAATTGAACTTCAGGTATCTCATTGGGACGATTTTGTAGCATTTCGTCAATAGTAGCATGTTGTGTCAAAGGAACAATTGAAACTAGATAAATCTTGGGTTCCTTGAAATTGTTCCTATAATGTTGGTCAAATCAGACACTCTTTTGTCAGTTGGTCCAACTGCTTGTCCTTTACCAAATGTCACCTTCTCTCTTTCTTCAAAACTTCTTGCATGAATATTCTTACATGTTGTTTTCCCTCTAACGCTTTTCTTCTCTGATGTCCCTAGATTGATATAACAAGCAAGACATAAGAAGAAAAAAATCAAAATATGTAAAATAATTATAAGGTTTAAGACATACCACCTACAGCACTATCGATGTTCATATCCTCATCTCCAATAAACTCATCGTCACAAACTTCATCTTGTGCATCAAAATTATCCAATTCTATTTCACCCTCATCAATAATAGGAGAGGAAAAAAATCTCATTTCATTTTTTGGGTGATTATCAGGATGTTTTTCACCACCAACTTGTATCCCATATTTTTTTAGAAATTGACTAACACTCGTCGACGGTAGGACTAAGTTTGACTTTACCTTTTTGCAATTTTGTAGCTCTTGAATATCAAGTTGTTTCTCTCCTTCACCTTGTGTTCTTCTAATCATATTTAAAGTGTTAGAATCTACCTTTGCAGATGATTGGATCATGGATGTAGGCACAGGTAATTTACTCATTCCTTGCTTTTGAATGGGCTCCTCCAATTGAATTGACCTTTGTTTAATTTATCCTTTACTTGCAATATTATGTGAAGTGTTGATATCTTCCCTTAAAGAATATTTGATTGATTTGTACACCGGCAATCTATTCCTTCCTAACTTTTGATCTGACACATCGGATTGAGTTAACCTTTGTCTACTTTGCCCTTCTAATGTTGCAGCCACTCGAGTTTTGGCCCTCTATATCCGGATTGCCTTTTGTTGAGTTTTGATGATTTGATTAACAATTCAAACTTTATTATTTGGAATTGATTCCTATGACTTTGATTGATGTTATGGAGTTGTATTTTACTAGATTCGACCCGTTTGGAGGTGAATTTGAAAGGTAAGGCTATATTTGAAGGTTGAAGACTACCAGGTGGGGGTAAGTCTTTTGGATAACCTTGTTAAGAAGAAAACCCCTAGGATTTGACTTTATTGTTATCTGTTTAAGGTGTTGGGAGTGGCGTATATATGGGGCGGGAAGTGTATATGTACTTACCAAGTTTACTCAGGGGTAGAATTGAAATATTGTATGCTTTGTTTTGATTATGTGCTCAATTGATTCATGATTTATTTTGATTATATGACTACTTTCGCTCTCTTATTCATATTAGAGATATGACTTGGTTTATGATTATTTATGAAGGTATGTAACCGTATTCTTGATATATTGAATTGCTTGAATTATATGTAGTCTTACAGAAATTATACGAGCATATATATGTATAGTTTTTATTAAGTCCTTATGTATCCTTATTCTTTAATTTTTGAGCATATGCATACATTTTGTATATTGAAACTTGATTTGAAATGAGAATTTTGGCACGAAAGATACGTTGTACAAATAAAATACATTTTTGGCACACAGGACATGATAAATGAATATTTGATTATAAGAGAGCTATTAAGATATTTTTTTCTCTTGGATAAAGATCCGTCCATCTAGAGTCAGGTAATTACCCGTTTTATTTTGAGCCTTGCGCGCGTGGTCGATACATGAATTGTGAATCAGGTCGAAACATGGATCTCATACTAGTTATGGTAAGATACTGATCTTGGGCATGCATAGATATCTTGGGGCATTCATTTGTATGCTAATTGGTATATGTTATCTATATATGCTAGTTGGAGTCTCGACTCCATTGATTGAATCATGTCCTCCTTAAATACCATTGATATCCTTAAGCATGCCATCCTTAAATGCCCTTATTTTTTAAATTGAGAAAGCATGCTTTATACCTTTCAACTATTGAAATCTTATATTCTTGTTATTTATGAGATCATTTACTATTTCAGTTCAAAGCTTTCCCATTTATACCAGTGTTATAAGTTCTTGAAGCCTATAGCCTCACCACAACTTTTTCGAGGTTATACTTTATACTTATAGGTACTGACTGTGGTGTACTCACATTATGCTCATGCACATCTTGTTATGAAGATTATCAGGTCGGTGCTAACAGAGCCTCTTAATTAAGCATGGGCGCCTGCACGGAGACTCAGGGTAAACTGCATTGCATGGATTCATTTTGCATTTCTCGAGTCCTTTTCCTTTTACCATCTATGACTATTTTATTATTTTAGATAATTTTCTCATGTATTTACAATTGTAGTTATTCAGTAATTGCTTGTGTACTTGAGCATAGGGGTGGGCATCGGTCGGTTCGGTTCTGTTATGAATATTATTGGTTTAGCATATCGGTTATCGGTTTACAAATATGATTAACCAATAACCAAACCGATAAGATATTAGTTATCGGTTATCGGTTTACCCGATAAGATAACTCAATCTAGAGTTAAGCAAAAAAGAGAAGACAATTCACTCGAGTTAAGCAAAAAAGAGAAGATATATACTACCCAATTATGCGTTATAGCCTTAACTAATATTTGAAGAATGTTTCATTTTGACAAATTCATGACTTGTGCAATCTCAAAATTTGACACTACAAATCCACAAGCATTCCATCTCTATTTCACTGGAAATATTAGTTAACAGGAACATAAATTAAAATTTTTTGGTTTCCTACCAAACTATAATTAAGAGATCAATCATTTTCCAGAGTCTAATTGTAGCAAGAGCAATAAGAGTACTAGTAATTCAAAAGTTTTCCAAACACAAATTAAATAGTGTTAATTCTTCAACAATCCAAATATATTAGTAACAGTACAAAGTAGTACCAATTTTACCTTAAAATTAACAAGTACAAACATAGTATTAAAAATGAGCACAAAATAAAGAATCAAGAACAATCAAAAATCCTATATTTTTATTATCGAATTCTATTGTAAAACTCAAAAGAAAGGAACGAATTTTGTTCTTAACAAAGAAGTAATTTTGGAATACAAACTTACGCTGAGATTCTAAGAATGTGGTTGTACTTTGAAATTTGAAGAAGAACTATTCAAAATTGAATCAGAATTTGAAGAGTGAACATTGAAACTTCAATCTTTAGCTGGGAAAATTAGGAGTAAAAGAGAGAATGAAGCCCTATAAATTGGGTAAAATCCTAATTTTATTAAATCTTCTTGGGTTATCGGTTAACCCGTTAAGAAATTGGGCAACCCGTGGCCCGAACCGATAACCCAATAATGAAAAAATACAAAACGTTACAGAACCATTAACCCGATTTCTCGATATTGATACCCCAATAAGTTTTTATCGGTTCGGACTATCGGTTATACCCGATATATTCCCAGCCCTACTTGAGCAACCTAATCTTGGGGTTGTTTTGATTTGACAATATTTAGGCCATGTTGGGATTGTAAAAGATATTTTACTATTTTGAGACTATTTCTCATTTGTTGTGATACTATGTTAACTAATGGAATTGCACTATATTTGGTTGATAGTGAGTTGGCTTGATTAGCAAGTACGATTAGGCGTCATCACGGCCTAAGGTGGAATTTTGGATCGTGACAACAACTGAAATACAAATTTTGTACAATTACAATAGAATATAACTTAAATATAAAAATTATACAAATTTCATACAATAATAAATACAAATTTAACAAGTTTGATACATATATGCAACTTTTATACAATATTCATATAAAAAATACAATGATAACAAAATACACAACAATTATAATTGAAAAAATTAATATAAATTTCAAACAACTACTATAGAATTTTGTATGTCATGTGTTCTTCCGAGTTTCAATATGAAATAAAGACAAAATTACCTTTATAATCATTAAACACCCTCAAAGAATATTCCCAATAATTTACCATAAGACTCAATTCAAAAGAATAATTTCTCTTAGAAAACAAGGCATGCAGCAAATCCAACTATAGCAAATGGGGTTCCTTTGTACCCAAAGGTGTTAATCCTACTCAACAAACCAGAAGAACTGGATTGAAACATGTGGCTGTGGACAATTGGTGAAAATCAAAGGGAGGATTGGAATTGAAGTAGATGCAGTGGTGCCAATAATTCCATCAACAAGAACTTTATCATCTACCCAACGAAATAATGTGGAGAACACAAAATCAGGCTCACTAAGGCCAAAATTTAACCAAGATACCATGTCTTCGAAAAGAGAGACGCAGAAATAGAGGAAGGGGGAGAGAGCGAAACAAAGAGAGGGTATGGGCTAAAACCTTCATGTCATGCATTTGATCTGGTCAACGGAGATAATTCCTTTGTAGTCTTTTACATAAAGATATTATGACGTATCAACTTGACCCCAAAAGGTCGAGGCCCTGTGAAGAAGGTAAATTGTCGTCGAGGTTGAGGAGCTTAATAAAAGACGAGGACGAGGACGAGCATCTGTCTCCGGCACACAGTAACATCTAGTTTAAGGATTTAGTCCCAAGAGAATATTCCACTATGTCGTACAATCTAGGGTTTTGTGGCCCATGTACTATTATAAATAGGAAGACATGTAGTTCTAGAAGGGGTACACATATTTTTGTAAAAAAATATCATTGACATTCTCTATGGAAATTCTCTCTTTATTGAATAATACAACGCCTAACCTTACATATCTTTTATTTTGTCCTTCTATCCCGATTCAAGAAGAATCAGAATATTCAACTACTTATCATCATCCATCATTTTCAGAAAGATTAGTGGAAAATCTCACCCTTGTCGGGTGAACTTTGTCTCATTTATTACTCAAATGCCAGTCACATGCCCAACATATGAATGTTGCTGAAATGAGGATGTTGAGATGGATGTGTGGGCATAGTAGATTGGATAGAGTTAGGAATGAAGTTATTCGGGACAAGGAGGGAGTGACCCCTGTGGAGGTAAAGATGTGAGGCAAGGTTGATATGGTTTGGGCATGTTAAGAGGAGAAGAACAGATGCCCTTGTCAGGAGATGTGAGAGGTTGGCTTTGGGAGGTGAGAGGAGGGGTAGAGGTAGACCTAAGAAGTCTTGGGGGAAAGTGATCAGATGGGACATGGCGCAATTTCAGTTGACTGAGGATATGACCCTAGATAAAAGGGTGTGGAGGCGGAAGATTAGGGTGGAAGGTTAGTAGGTAATCATTAGTTTCCCTTTGTCTTCCCTAGTTCGATAGTATTAGTGCTAGTATGGTACCCTTTTTTTCCATTAGTTTGCTATAGATGTGTGTCTTGTTCTGTTACTACTTACCTTCGGTAATTTCGTAGTTTGCTAGCAAGACTTCGGCATATTCTCTTGTGGTGCCTTAGACTTACCTGTCTAAATATACTATCTTGTTGTTACTTATCATCGGTACTCCTTTCATATTCTGTGTTGTTTTCTCCGATTTAGTTTTCTAACTATTTGTCTTGTTATCACTTACTATCAGGGCTTCCTTCGTCTTCTTTAGCCGAGGGTCAATCGGAAACAATCTCTCTACCCTTTCAAGGTAGGGGTAAGGCTGCATACATCCTACCCTCCCCAGATCCCACTTGGTGGGATTATACTGGGTAGTTGTTATTTTTATTGTATTACTCAAATGCCATTTGCTGCCATTTGTTGCTACCTTTTACATTTCCAAGCCAGTATTGTTCCATTGTTGTTCTAATTTACTCATATCTAATAGCATAAGTGAAATATAGTCATAAAAATACCAGATGTGTTACTTGAATATTAATATTGACTTTCGTTAACCCTTTTTTTCTATAAATTTAATTGTATAAATCCTAGATCTAATTTTTGGGTAAATTAGTTTGTCACAATTTTTGGGAATTTCGTAGTCAAACTATAAGTTCTCATTCAGATCTACAACTTTTGTAACTTGTTACCCTTTTAAACCGTAGAGTTATCCTTTTCCTCTTTACATACAAGGATTCAATGGTAGGTAACCACGAAAAGGGAACAACATCAACAAACAATGTGCCGCTCAACCTTATGAGTGCCATCGACGAAGGGCATGATGTTAGATATTAGTTTTAATGATGAAAAATAATATAATTGCTTTTGGTGTAGGTACTCAAGGAAATCAATCAGAATCAAATGAAAAAGGAAGATCATAAATTAACTGGATAAGTTGAAGGAAGATATCAATCAGAGATTGACTAAAGCCATCAAGGAGAAGGAATTAGCGTTAAACAAGAAAGAAGCAGTGAATATCCTGCAAAGATAATAAATCAAAACCTATTACTGGAAGGTCCCAGGCTTAAGGGAAATATAATCACCACGAATCAAGTAATCTGGCGGATATCAAGACTTAGAGATGGAAAGCTGTCAAAGTCCACTCATCAAGAAAGAATAACGAGAATTAACCTTATTCTTGGAAAGAATCCATCTGTGATTCCTTTCATGGATCAAATCTCTTGGGGTTGCAATCTCTCCATATTGTAAGGCTCCTGGAAAGTATATATACGGTCTCTCTAGACTTGAAGACATATACTTTGATCAAACCATGTACCCTCTCTTTGTTCTACTCCAAACAAATAGTGTAGTCTATTAGATCTCATGTGTAACAAGTGAGAGAAGAAAGAGATAAAATCACTAGTGAGACATTGTATCAGTAAAAGACGAGAGACATAGAAACTAAGCAATTGGTGTAAAACTACACCATTTTCATTTGTACTCAAGAAACTACGATCGCTGATAGAGAACTCCCTTGAAACCCAAGGGGACTAGATTAGGATCCACACTGAATCCAAACTAGTATAAAAACTCTGGTGTCACGACCCAAACTGGAGGATCATGACTAGCACCCGGGCCATATTTGTCGAGCACCAACGTACATTTTATCTAATCTTCTCTATTATCTTTAAGGGAAAACGAGATCTATATAAATGGTAGATATGGATCATGAATATACATCACATGGGATGACAAGATTTCTAAGAACTACATAAAAGGTACGAGCTACAACACTGCCATGAAGGACTATACAACAAAAATTAGCCAACAAGGCATACCAAACTATACATGAGTCAACACCTGTCTATGAGCCTCTAAAGGAGCATAAGTAATGCAACATAGCCGGAACAAGGCCCCGACATACCCATAATATCTATAAAAAAAAGCATACCAAGACCACGACAAGTCGGGAGAAGGGATCTCGCCTATAACCGCTGAACAGGAAAGCCTACTGTGGTGGGGGAGCTGCGTCTACCTGTCTATCAGGACCTGCAGCACGACATGCAGTGTCCACAAATAAAAGGAACGTCAGTACAAACAAAGTACTGAGTATGTAAGGCAGGAAAGCATAAGTAAGAATAGTAATGTAAATGGGGATAAAGAATATACAACCTGTAACATCTAAGTACCTTTGAGGGCTACTGACATGAAATGTGTGATACATACATATATATACATAAACCTTTAAATCATCCGCCTATGTGGGCATCATCATCATCATATCGTACCCGGCCACGTGGAGCTCGGTAAACCCAATTGATCAGTGGTTGCGCAATAGGTGCCATACACGCCGACTATAGCGCGGCTCGGTAGAGTAAAATAGATACATATATATAATGCATGTAGGACTCATTGGAATCATATTCTGAACCTTTCGGAGTGATGTACGAGCTACAACGATGCCATGAAGGACTATACAACAACAATTAGCCAACAAGGCATACCAAACTATACATGAGTCGACAACTGTCTATGAGCCTCTAAAGGAGCATAAGTAATGCAACATAGCCGGAACAGGGCCCCGACATACCCATAATATCTATAACAAAAATGCATACCAAGACCACGGCAATTCCGGAGAAGGGATCTCGCCTATAACTGCTGAAAAGGAAAGCCTATTGTGGTTGGGGAGCTGCGTCTACCTGTCTATCTGGACCTGCAACACGACATGCAACGTCCACAAATAAAAAGAACGTCAGTACGAATAAAGTACTGAGTATGTAAGGCAGGAAAGCATAAGTAAGAATAGTAATGTAAACGGGGATAAAGAATATACAACCTATAACATCTGAGTACCTTTGAGGGATACTGACATGAAATGTGTGATACAACCTTTAAATCATCCGCCTCCGTGGGCATCATCATCATCATATCGTACCCGGCCACGTGGTGCTCGGTAAACCCAATTGATCAGTGGTTTCACAATAGGTGCCATACCCAGTCGACTATAGCGCGGCTCGGTAGAGTAAAATAGATACATATATATAATGCATATAGGACTCATTGGAATCATATTCTGAACCTTTCGGAGTGACGTAAGGTCGATATTCTCCGTAAACGTTATTAGGATTAACTCTTCATCAAGAATCTTATAAGAATCAGGAAGTACCAACAACATTGATAACAAAAGAATCAGAGAAGGAACCTCAACATCAATTGTTCTATAAGAAGGGAAACAATGTAAGTACTGCTAGCTTCTAAGAGTGGAGTATCTTTGGAAGCTCGTTCATTGCATTATGTACAATCGGAGTCATGAAAAAGAAGGAAAGGTATAGCCTCACATACCTTGTATATACTTCCCCAACCTCAAACTACGCAAATGTCACAACTCCTTGATCTACAATAAGAGAAACGACACTATCTTTATCGTTTAAGCGTCATAACTATTATGTATCGACCACAACATATTTTACGATGAAATGGAAAACACCTACCCTATATGTATGACTTAACACAAGTCAAAACATTCACCAAAAAATATCAATAATAATCATATTGAGCCTCCCAAAACAGTCCACACACAACCTAATCACTTCATACATAAGACGACCACCAGAGTCGTGTCAAACTACCCGAAAATGTTACAATGAACGACCAGACCACAACCCTACATCTATATGGCGTTTCTCCACACCATTCCTCCTAAAAAACTCCACAAAACAGTAGTAAAACACGCAATCCAACTACAACACAAAACAATTCGCTACAAGTCAAATAACTCGAACTCACGGCTTCCGATCACCGTCCCGCGATTTCTAACTATTAGGAAACACATTTATCAACCTTCGTTGATATTTAAACACTTAAATACAGATATTAGACGTTTCTTAACTATGAAGTAACTTCCAAACCTCTAACTACAAAGAAAAAAGAGAGGCAGTATAATGACACTTACGGCGTAGGGATCGTTTTGATGTTATCGCTTCTCGAATTCATGCCCGGGATGATAATATTCTTTGAAACCCTAGAATATAGCTTGATGTTATGTTTATGGGAGTTCTATGGTCGAGTTATGCTTAATAATGAAGATAAAGCTGACCTAAGAATTATATATATCAACTTTGGAAAAGTCAAAGAGGTGCTAGCTTGGCACCCTATGATTGGTCCATTTTCCGACGCTTATATATTTTTATCATGATGCCGTATGAATGAACGGTTAAGAGATTTGGAAACTAAATTATAAGCCCTACAATTTGGTATATTATATGTCCCAATAAGACCTCATATAGAACATGAAATGTATTGCTCAAAAAGCTCTAGTGATCCACCTACTTGTCACTTATGATGTATGCGCAGTCTCGCGAAACTGCAAATATCTCTCTACTCCTACGTCGTATCGATGAACGATTTAATGAATTGGAAACTAGACTCATAGATTTTAAATTTGTTTGGTAGAGAATCCAATAATTCCAAGTATATTGGGATAAAATCTCAGTTATATTTGACCTAAGATTCAACACATTATGAGTGTAACTTGTGAAGACCTTTGCCCACTTTTGTTCCACAACCTGCTGGACTTCAAAATGTAGAACAGAACTATCATACGATAAAGATTAACTCATCGCATTACCTCCTTATCATGTNTTTAGCTTCTAAGCTTTCCAACCCTCTTGGTACTCGTTATTCATGATCTTAAATATTTGTAACCTCCAATGTAACATGATTAAATTACTTTATATTCCATCAAATATAATCTTATTTCTGAGCTTACATTATTTGACTTACGATATACTCTTATGCACGAAAACGTGGGGTGTAACATCATTCTCCCCTTGGAACATTCGTCCTGGAATGTTGACTAGTGCGCTTATCCGTCTCTTAAGCAATAGCTCTTACGAATACTTTATTATTGTCTTTTCCATCTAGGGAGTTGTTCGTTGAATAAATCCAAAGGCTAGGGCATCCCCCCGTTTTGGTCTCTTTCTCACTCCACGACTTGTGGTCTAAATTCTTCCAATCTCGTCACTGTTTCTACCTTCTTTCATGCAGCCCTGACAATTCTAACCTTGAATGGGCGGAAATGTGACTCTTATCTCCCTTTTTTTTATTTCTTGTTATATTTTAACCTATCTTTAGGATTCACTTGGTGAACATATATTGTACTATGACAAGTTGTCCCTCTGGGCATCTATAGGTGTACTAAAGTTCTTTGTTTGGTATTTTGTTGAACTTATGACTATTGCTATATCTTGTTTCATAGCATCAGTTATCTATGCATATGTCTTTACCACTACTAGGTAGGTCATACTATACCATAACTCTAACTTCAGTTTATTATTATGGAGACTTGCCACCCAACTCCAGGTTTTTCTCTCACCGCTTATCCTATATGTATAAATCTAAGTCATTTAATGCTTCCTTATTACCGTCAATCTTAATAATGACATCATAATCTCATCTCATACTTTGTAAATTTCATCCATTCATTTTTGATTCACCTTAATATTGATCTATAATCTACCACTGATAATTTAAAGTCTCTTATGTAATATATTGTCACTATGGCTCATGTCTCGTCGGGGAACATCTGAAGTGATTTTCCTGATCGACTTAGGACGATACTATAATGCAATAACTTTATTTCATAGCATCCCAATATGATTCATCTTATGGGGTTATTCTAATCCCGTGCAGTTCATGAATTACTTGTTCTCTAAATCATTACTCAATCAAAGGTATAAATGTCACCTCTTATCATTTATCACAATTACACCCTTACTTTACTACCATGGTAGCATTCTATCTCTTCTAAATGCTCATAGCTTTAAACTCCTTTGAGTTCACTCATGCTATACTGAGATTTTTATAATTGTATGGAAACCATCAGCTCTCTTGTTGTGATGGGTTTAATCCCGAGGAATTACCTATTCTCGTCACCTTCTCACTCACCTTTTCTTATCCTTACTCCTGCCTAGCTAAAACCTTGTTGCTCTACCATACTTAAGCTTGCAACCTACACACATCTACTTATACTACTCGTAACTTTCCTTTCATCATGCTAGCACCATAGATTTCCTTTCACGCCTTCTCAGTTGCCTTTAAATGTAAACAATTACTTTTCCTGGTCGTTCTTTCACTTGCTGCATGGATACTTGGCCTATATTAAGTGCCCATGAATACGGGAGTTCCCTGTAACTCATATGATCTCAATTATCAACTTTTGATTGATTTGTTTTCTTCTTCCATTCATTAGCTACGATAGGTTCCACTTTCTTATGGAGTGCATACAACATTATAGTGAGACTGCTGTTACAAGACCATTTCTACTTTAGGTCACTATGCTTATGTTGAAGCCCGTTTCCTTATTTCCTTAGCTAGTCTTTTGTTGTAGTACTTAGGGAAGAACTTCTAACTCGTTTAAAGCTGAGACCTTATTACATTGTATATCCCATGGTATTTCTGATGTTCTTACTCTCCTATTATCATCCTTAGTTACTTACCTCCATGCCCTTGTGCTTGTAGGGTTGCTTCTGAGTTCAAATTTGAGTTGTCTCCCTTCTGGCCACTCTCTTTTATTTCCGTAACACTTATATTGTGCCTTCTACTACCCCAACTGTTGTCTGAATATTTCTTGACGATTACGATTTTGTATCTAAGATACTGAATTTCCTATGCTGAGTTTCACCACGTTTATCTTGCATGATCTACTGATTTGCCTATATCCTCCTATCTAGCCATAACTAGGCTCTTCCTGAATCTACTACTGACTACCCATTGGTCTACTCTCATATCTTTATTTTATTTAACGCCTCTTGGGTTATGTCCTTTGTATTAACTAACCTCTTGTACGGGATCCTTATGTATCAAGTGTTCATTCCCACTTATATATCAATATCATCGAGTGCGAAACCATTGTTGATTCTCCCCAACATCATGCTTGCATAATGTTCTGGAATTATATTATATCTGTAGGATATGAATAAATTCAATCTTATTCCTTTCACCTTTTTACCACATTCTTCCTTTACCATTCGATATTTACCTCTTCATCTTTGGCATTTTGTTTCTACATCTTCACAGATATTACTCGCCTTGCGGTAACCCTTCTACACCAGCTATAATTGAATTTCGTACACACAAGGGTGACACGTGGTATAACTGGCACGATTAGTCCCTTAAGCGTCACTATGCTCATAGTACTTGCTTTAGAGAAGCGTCTTCGTGAATGACCTTTAAAGGTTATTCTTCTATTGTTCATTCTATTATTGTCGAAACACTATCTTTGGAACGATGTCGACTATTACCAATTCCGTTGATCCCTAATACATGTTCGATTTTTTTTTGTTTACTATCCCATACTAATTTCTATTACTTGGGGGTCTACCTTTTCCTTATGGCAATCACGTGTGAGTCACCAACTCATTTCTCGAAATAAGGGTATGGCTGTCACGCCCCAAAACCAAGAAGCACGACTCGTGCTCAACCAAGTAGAACCCGACTGAGCAAGCCTGCTAGGTTTCATTCTACCCAAAATTAGCTTATGAACATCGAGGAGGTAAATTCTATCAATCATATTTTATAAATATTTCATTAACTTCCATTTTTGTTCTCATTAGAAATCTCAATCATGATATCCAGAATATTACAATCTTTCTAGATATGACGAAAAACACATTGGCCAAAATACAAATACGTCTAGTCTAATTCAAATACCCGACACCACCCACAACCTGTCTACGGAGCCTCTAAATACAACTGAGGAGAATTATAAAGATTTCGGTGACAAGGCCCCGGCTATACCTCAAAATTTAGTGTCTTGTACAAAAGAAATACAACAAACACTACACTTGAACCCGGGAAGAAGCGGGGCTCACCAAAACTGTTGTGGGGAGAAGGAGAAGGCACTGTCACCTGCGATCCGCGTTACCAGCTACAGAGTCACCTACATCCATGAAAGGGATGTAGCGACCCCGGCAAA
>ML265046.1:2593-50012 GCA_005239495.1 Nicotiana undulata | reverse complement strand
ACAGGTACCAATTTCATCCCATTCAAGGGGAACCACCACAATCCACAATCCACTCCTACACCGACACGTGTAGTTTCAGGTATTGTCCTTATGACCCACCCTTCCTCGGTTTTTCTAATGATACTCCCAAAAATATTTTTAGTTAGTTTGCACACAAAGGTAACACATATGTAGAAATGTGTCCATCTCAGAATCGTTCACATTGTACAAATATTTATTAGCATTGACAACCCCTCACGATAGCAATATTTCCTCAATTCTTAGGGCCTTTTTCAAGTTTTCTCTATTTATGGCACGATGGCCGTATTTCGTATTCCATACTTCCCTTCTTTTAGTTTCAAGGATCACCACTCATTTCCAACGTATAAAGTATTTTAGAAAATCATATATATAAAGTTACTCAGCAATTGGAACTTTAAGCACAAAAGGTTTCGTCTCAAAGATTAGGGCATACCAACTAGCAATAGAAACACACACCAAAGTCATAAACAAGCAATACTTTAGTTATTCTTGAATTACTCTTTCCCAGTTCATTCAGTTCATTTCAACACCTTTATAGATTATTAACAACGAAACATACTCAATCAAGTCATTAAGCACACATAAAAGCAATTAGGAGTATGAAGCATACCGAATTTTCCTCACCCAAATGGTGTACTACTTTTTCATTAAGAATACGACTCAAAGACATACCATTATAATAAAAAGCCATACTTTAAATCTCTATCTTTGGAAAATAAGCTCATTTGAAATTCTCAAGTTTGTAAGTTCATACGGGATGACCCGGAATATAGAAATTAGGAATTTCGAGCCGATTATACTTAAACCTTTGGAAAACATTAGGGATTTTGATCCCGAAGGAGAAAGTTTAGCCAACATACCTCAAAGAGCTTTTCCTTAAGTTTAGATAATACACCAACACCTCTAGCCATAGAAATCTATAAGGAGATAGCGGAAATCGATTAATAATTAGGAAGATTACCCATGGTGCAACTCTCTTAGGAATTTCATCAAACACCTAACATGTGAAGTATACTACAAGGTTTAGAAATGGTAATTCCTTCTTCCCTCAACCAATTTTTAACATGAACTACCCAAATTAGTTCTTTAACATCACATACTACAACTTAGTCCTACATGCATGGCCTATTTCTAACCCCCACCACATATTTGAACCCTTAGCCTTTTGCATGGAATTTTTGGAAGTAGGGCTTACCCGGATGGAGGACAATCTATGATTATCTTTCTTGATTCTTGAAGACTTGAGCAAGATTTGAATGCTTATGAAGTTAGGCCCCTTATCTCTCTCTCTCTATATGCTCTCACCTCTCTCTAAAATCAGTAGAAAATGACCCCAAATGAAGCCCCTAACCCTATTTATGAAAATGGGGTCGGGTTGTAAAAGTAGGAAAAATAATCCTCTGTAACAGGGTCAGCGATCGCAGAATGGATCGCAGAACATACATGCGGGCCACAGAGTGAATCGCAGAATCACTGCCCAAAACTGGGCTACACTGGCCCAGTCTGCGACTAGATTTGCGATCGCAAATCAAAAATGCGGACCGCATCTTGATTCTGCGAACGCGGATCGCATTTTTCCAGCCTTCAGTAATTTGACTATAACTTTGCGTAGGAATGTCCAAATGATGAACGGTTTGAAGAGTTGGAAACTAGACTCGAAGACCTTTCATTTGATAGGTTATTAATCATATAATACTTTATACATAAGTATATATGCTCCTTCAAAGTGTGGACTAGTGCAAATACCTTTGGAATTTTAGCCTATTATGGAATTCTCCCATTTGGCCTAGCCTTAGGCTTCCAGTTGGACCTCAAATTACTTATTGTATGACTCATACACTTATTCACAACATCCAACTCATTTACATCATATTTAAAGCACATAAAATATTACAATTAGTCTACCTGGCACCCCCAATCCTATATTGCTTAACAAAATTTTCCGGGGCCTTACACTCAAGATTTTACAGACCGATGTCGTCGGATTTTTCTCACAACAAGTATTTTGGACACCAGTGGGGTTTCATTCACTACTTTTCAGCTGGCTGAGGCAGCCTACCGATGGTGGCATGCTTATGAGTTGAGCAGGCCAACCGATACATTACCACTTACATGTCATGAGTTCTTAGTTCTCTTCTTAGAGAAGTTTGTCCCACATAATCGCAGAAAAGAGTTGTGTAGGCAGTTTGAGCACCTATGCTAGGAGGGTATGATAGTGATCAATATGAGATGAGGTTTTCAGAGTTGGCTCGCCCTGCGGTATGGTTGGTTTCCACTTAGAGGGAGAAGATTTGGAGGTTCATTGATGGCCTCAACTATGGATTACATTTCATTATGGCTCGGGAGGTTGCGACGTGTGCGAGGTTTGACGAGGTGGTCGATATTGCTTGGCGCTTAGAGATAGTTCGCAAGTAGGAGCATGAGGCCAAGAGGCCTCGTAGTTTAGGTGGCTCCCACAGTGCCTCATCTGGAGGCCAATCCTATTACACCAGAGGTCGTTCTTCTAGACAATGTAAGGCAACTCGCCATGTTCCTCGTAGCTCTTCAGTTAGCCACAGTTCCTACAGTGCCCGCCTAGCTCAGTCATCATTTAGTGCATTGCTGGCTTAGAGTTCTTACCATGCCTTATCTACTAAGTATCCACAGGCAATTCTTCGGGCTATCAAGTTCAGCAGCCTGTCAGGAGGGGTTGCTATGAGTGCGGAGACTTGAGTCATCTTAAGTGAGATTGACCGACTATTTAGTAAGGTCCCACAACAAAGTTCTGTTACTGCTTGGCGTGGTTGATTTTGATGTGATTTTAAGCATGGATTGGATGTCATTATGTCACGCAAAGATCGTGATGTTGGCGATGCTGGAGTTGCCTAGGGTTGAATGGAGAGGTTTTGTGATGACCCGAAAGGTCATCTTATGTAAATTTAATTATGACTGTGTTTTGAGGCCCCAAAAGCCTCCGTTAATCTCGCCTTGATGTGCGTGCGTAGCCCGGACGCGTTGCCGGGAATCCTTTATGTGAAAACTTGATAAAGAGTTGAATTTATGATAATTAATTGAATAAAGTTGACTTTGGTCAATATTTTTGGTAAACGGACCCGGACTCGTGATCTGGCGGTCCCGGGAGGCCAGTAGGAAAATATGGAACTTGGGCGTATGCCCGGATCAAATTCCGAGGACCCAAGTCCGAGAAATGAATTTTTAAAGAAAATTGTTTTCTAAAAATAATAAAGGCTTATGAAAATGAACCTCGATGTGAAACCTGTGCTGTGGGGCCCGTATTATGGTTCCGGAGCTCGGGACAGGTTCAATATGTGTTATTTAAGTTATTTGTGAAATTTGGTAAGAAAATGACTTGATTTGACGGGTTTCGGATCAAAATTGGGAAATTTTGAGTTAATGAAGTTTTGAGGATTTTCATAGAATTTGAAATTTGGTTTGGAATGTGATTTTATGTTACCGAGGTCCGGATGCAATTTCGAGATCGGGAATAGTTCCGTTATGTCATTTACGACTTGTCTTCAAAATTTGAATTCATTCCGAGTAGTATAGGCCGGTTCGGCGCATTGAAATGAATTCTAGAATCTTAAGTTCTTAAGTTTGATTCAATTTGGTTTTGGGGTTGAATTCTGAGTTTCGTTGTTGTTTTTCGCGTTCTAGAAGTTCGAGCGAGTTCGTATCATGAATACAGACTTGCCGGTGCTTTTGGACGAGGTCCCGAGGGGATCGGGTGAGTTTTGGACCCCCGGGAGCTAAGTTGGAAAAACAAGATTTTTGCTGTCTGGTTTCCTTCTCTGCGATCGCAAAAGGTGGGTCGCGATCGCGGAGAAGGATTTTGGCTGGGTTGCTGATTGTTCTTTGCGATCATAGTTTCCTCTTCGCGATCGCGGAAGACCGGACTCCATGCCTTCGCGATCGCAACCCCATCCTTGCGATCGCATAGTGCCAAGCCAGGGCCGGGCACAGTTACTCTTCGTGATCGCAGGACCTCTGCCGCGATCGGAGAGGTCTGGCCAGATGGCCTTCGCGATCGCAGGGCCCTTGTCGTGATCACAGTGAAGGAATCCCTGGGCAGTTTTATTAAATACGGGACTTAGCATATTTCCTCCATTTTCATCTTCCTCCTTAAGTTTTTAGAGAGCTCTTTAAGGAACCTTCTAGCAGGCCACGAATAAAGCATTGCAATCAGGAGGTATATCGAAAAAGAAAGATGTGTGAATAGTAATGGTTGCCCAAGGACCCAAAACTCCATTTGTATATCAGACCTCTCCCCTCGCATACCAAACACCTCCACCAACATACAAAACATCACCTCCCAGATATTCCCAACCAGATGCTACTTACCATACATATAATTCCCAACCATATTACTTTCAATCACCCCCAACTCGTCCAAATTACCCGAGACCCCGGCCTAACTTTGACCGTAAACCACCCAAACAATACACCGCCATTACAGAACCTATTGACCAATAGTATAAAATAATTAAGGTAGCTGGTTCCGTCACTCCTATCCCTGTTGTGCCCATGGAGAATTCATCCCAATAGGTCAATCCAAATGAAACCTGTGCATATCATTCTGGTATGAAAGGGCACACCATTGACGAGTTTCGGACATTGAAGGATACAATCCAGGACTTTATTGATAATAGGCTCATCCAAAAAAAGGAAGCTACACCCAACGTCCGCAACAATCCTCTTCCAGATCACAGGGGCGAAGGGATCAATGTGATAGAAACAGATGAAGAATGGGATCCCGAGGGATCAACTGGACTTGTGAAAGAGGGTGACGATCCTACGAAACCCGCAGTCACGCTCAATCCTATCATAATGCAGATATAGCCACCAGTTGAGGTCGAGGTAACCACATCGGTTCCATTTTAAGTTGAGGTAGCACCACTTTTAGTTGCACCTGTTCCATTGGAGGTGGAATTAGCCACACCTTTCACAATAACAGTGTCAACCACACCGCCCTTCAGTACCAATGTTGTACCCTGGGATTATATGGCTGAATCTAGAAGAATAGAAAAGACAAAAATGGAAGAATCTGGCGCCGCACAAGGGATGACCAGAATAGGCGGGGTGTGTACGCCAGAGCATTTGGGAGAATCTAGTAAGCAGACCTCCAGCAAACCGCCCGTTATTGAAACTAGCCCAGATGACCTTTGCAGAAATGTACATGCAATTGAGTATTCTGTTGTTGATCATTTGAACAAGACTCCCGCTCATATATCTATCATGTCGCTGCTACAAAATTTAGAGGCAGATAGGAATGCTCTTTTAAAGGTGTTGAGTGAAGCATATGTACCCAACAACATCACTAGTGAAGAAACAACCAATATGGTGGGACAGGTGATAGAAAGCCACAAAATCACTTTCACGAGGACGAATTGCCGCCTGAGGGTTTGAATCACAATAGGGCACTGCACATTACAGTGCAATTTGAAGAAAAGTTCATTTCCAGAGTTCTTATCGATGGAGGATCCAGCCTCAACATTTGCCCACTGACGACACTGAAGAGGTTGGGCAAAGGCCTACATGAGATACGAGAGGGGGCTATGAACATAAAAGCATTTCACGGGTCACAAAGAGCTACTATTAGAAAAATTAATATTTGTCGGCAGATGGGGCCTACATGGTTTGATGTTGAGTTTCATGTACTGGGTATATCTATATCTTACAACCTGTTGTTGGGACAACCATGGATACATGTTGTTGGGGCTGTAACATCAACCTTGCATCAAGCCGTGAAATTCGAGTGGAATCATCAGGAGGTAATTATCCATGGAGATGGGAGTAACCCCATTTACACTAGTTAGACCATCCCGGTGGTTGAAAGCAGAAGAAGGTAAGGTGGAGAAACCTACCATCGTATTGAACGAGTTAACGCAATTGAGAAGGATAATTGGTGGAGTAGCAAGATAGCAAGAATGTTGTCATGGAGCGGATATGAGCCCGAAAAGGGGCTTGGTAAAAATCTCTAGGGCATCTCCAAGACGATACAGCCAAAGCACCATGATACCACTTTTGGGCTAGAATATCAGTACACCTGGCAGGAATTTCGCAATTGGTCACCACCGTGGCGTTGTCCATACTATCCACTCGAGAAGCTTGTGCCACACTTGGAAGATAATGACATGGGTTGTTGCGTAATTGTTGAGGAGGAGGAAGGCCCTACTATCCGAGCTGTGGAGAGAGGAACATTCCTCGTGAATTGGACTGTCAGACCATCCAGGGCCCGACGAGTCCCGGGGTAGCAAGGTGGAACAACATTGTTTATTTTTGCTTCTAAGAAAAATGATTTCCTTTTTTTGCATTTTATTTTAAATAATACTTCCGATGTTCCAAAACGTTATTTAAATTGTTGAAAATCACATTTGTTTGACACTTTCAATGAATTGATGTTTATTATTACCACTTTTCCCACGTATTTTTATCCATACAATATTACTATTTCCTATCTCGATGAACCGACAACTGTGACATGTAATGAGGAAACGCAACAAAAGGATAGTGATTCAGAAGAAGAGGATGTCATACCCGAGGAAATCGTCATGGAAGTAGAGGATTTTGAGAACAAGCCTAAGTCCAACCTGGACGAAACTGAGATAGTCAACTTGGGAAATTCTGAAACCGTCAAGGAGACCCGCATAAGCATCCATTTGTCACCATTAGAGAAAGAGGAATACACTCATTTTTTGAAAGAGTACGAGGACATATTTGCATAGTCATACGACAATATGACCAGATTAAGTATGTCTGTTGTAGCCCACAAACCCAATGTGTCCACCAGTGAGGCAGAAACTCGGGAATTTCAAGCCTGATATGAACCTGAAAATCAAGGAGGAGGTTACTAAGAAAATCAAGGCCAAGGTCTGCAGGGTAGTTGAATAGCTAACTTGGCTGGCCAACATCCTGCTAGTTCCGAAGAAGGATGGGAAAGTTAGAGTTTGTGTCGATTATCGGGATCTCAATAGAGCCAGCCCAAAGGATGATTTCCCGCTTCCAAACATACACATCTTGATCGACAATTGTGATAAGCATGAACTCCAGTCCATTGTAGATTGTTTCGCCGGTTACCACCAGATGTAGATGGACGAGGAAGACATTGAGAAAATAGCTTTAATTACACCATGGGGGGTGTATTGTTACAAGATGATGTCGTTCGGCCTAAACCACCTACATGAGGGCCATGACTACTATTTTTCATGACATGATACATAAGGAGATAGAAGTGTACGTTGATGATGTTATCATTAAATCCAAGAAGGCCACAGATCATATAGCAGACTTAAGGAAATTCTTTGACAGATTGTAGAATTATAACCTAAAACTAAATCCCGCAAAGTGTGCATTCGGGGTCCTGCCAGAAAGTTATTGGGATTCATCGTCAGTCGTCGGCGGATCGAATTGGATCCATCAGAGATAAAAGCCATCGAGGAGTTACCACCGCCAAAGAATAAGAAAGACGTGATGAGTTTTATGGGACGGAACAATTACATCAGCCATTTCATAGCCCGGTCCACAGTTATATGTTAGCCAATTTTCAAGATGTTAAAGAAGGACGGTGCGACTAGTTGGACCGAAGATTGTCAAAAGGATTTTGACAAAATCAAGGAATACTTATCAACACCACCCGTCTTGGTCCCGCCGGAGCTAGGTAGACCACTGCTACTCTATCTTGCAGTGCTAGATGGAGCTTTTGGTTACTTTCAAGGGAAGCACGACGAGACAGGGAGAAAGGAACAGGCCATCTACTACCTGAGTAAGAAGGTTACTCCATATGAAGCACGTTACTCTCTGCTGGAACGTACCTGTTGCGCTTTGACCTGGATAGCTCAGAAGCTGAGGCATTACTTTTGTGCCTATACAACATATCTCATATCGAGAATGGATCCCTTGAAGTATATCTTTCAGAAACTTATGCCCACTAGCAAGCTGGCTAAGTGGCAAATCTTGTTGAGTGTATTCGACATTGTCTATGTAACTCAGAAAGAAGTCAAGGGACAGAAACTGGCAGATCACCTTGCTGAAAACCCTGTGGGAGGAGAATACGAACCCCTGAAAACGTATTTTCCCGATGAAGAAGTAATATTCCTAGGAGAAGACATTGTTGAATCCTACGATGGTTGGAGAATGTTCTTTGACGGAGTGGCAAACTTCAAAGGAGTCGGCATTGGAGTCGTCTTGGCAACAGAAACTTGCCAACATTATCCGATATCTGCGAAACTCAGATTCCCCTGCACCAACAACATGGTGGAATACGAAGCTTGCATATTAGGACTCAAGATGGTTGTTGACATGAACATTCCGGAACTGATAGTAATCGACGATTCATATTTGCTTGTGCACCAGGTAAAGGGAGAATGGGCTACCAAGAATCCAAGATATTGCCATATCTGCACCATGTTCAGGAATTTAAGAAAAGATTCAGAAATATAGAGTTTCAGCATGTTCCCAAAATTCATAATGAGTTTGCCAATGCATTGACCACTTTGTCATCAATGATACAACATCCAGATCATCGATCCTATCCCAGTAAGGATCCATAATCAGCCAGCATATTTTTCCCATGTTGAAGAAGAAATAATATTTGCCAAAAGGGGAATACCCGGAGTAGGCAAACCATACCCAGAAACGCACACTTCGAAGGTTGTCAAAATCATTTCTTCCACAGTGGAGGAACCCTATATAAAAGAACTCCTGATTTGGGACTGTTAAGGTGTGTTGACGCAAAATAAGCTTCTAAGATTCTTGAGGAGATACATGCCGGGACCTGTGGCCCGCATATGAGTGGCTTTGTCTTGGCCAAAAAAATACTCAGGGCAGGTTACTTTTGGATGACCATTGAAACGAATTGCATCTGGGGAATGGGTATCATTAATCCAATCGAGCCCACCGCCTCAAATAGGCATCGATTTATTTTAATGGCTATCGATTACTTCACTAAATGGGTTGAAGCCGCATCCTACAAAGTTGTAACTAAGAAGGTCGTTGCAGATTTTGTCCGCGACCGGATTGTTTGTCAGTTCGGAGTTCCAGAGTCCATCATCACTGAAAAGGCCTCTAATCTCAATAGTGATATGATGAAATCCATGTGCAAGACTTTCAAAATAAAGAACTATATACGGCTAAAACCGGAGAGGCCGATTTTATGACTATTATGGCTTTCCACCGACCGCCTTCAGGACGCTCTAGGAACAGATCGAGGCTCAACCCTGAGGGTTCCCTATGCTCAACCTCGGGGCAGTATAAATCAGTGACTGTCATGGACGAGCCGGAAGCTCCCCAAAGGCACGTGGTGAGAGTTGACCAGGTTTGCAAGAATAGTACAAGTCCGTACCGTGGCATTAAATAGCTGTACCAGCTACATATCTTTGTAATAAATGTTTTTGTACTATGTTGGGATTTTCCCCTCCTATTTAAAGGGGACCCTTATCATTTCTTGCACACACAATATTCAATACAAGAACATTCTCTGCTCTCTAACTTAAACATTCCCCACTGTCGACCCCTTTGATTTATTGCTTACATTTATTGTGTTATATTGATTGTTCTAAATTTATTACTCAACATTGATCATAAATATCCACCTTCAAGGCCCATAGAACTGTTATAGCTCCAACGATCGTCCATTATTAATACTGAGCCTCGACCTCGAGGTCCTATCTAAGTCAGCTCAAACACCGACCAAGGGCAGTTTGGTTTACATATCTCTGCTCTCTTTAATTCTTATCTTATTTCCTCAATTCACACTTAGCATCTATTGCTTAACAACTAGTATTAAAATAAATCACATATTTTTAGAACCATGAAATCAAATCTAATTGTAACTATCATTTTCAAGGTAAACAGTATGGCGCCCACCGTGGGGTTAAAAATAATAGTGATTGTTTTAGTGCTGGTTTACTGAAAATCACAAGTTATTCTTCACACTTTTTCTTGTCCAAGAACCTTTAGTTCCAGGTCAAAATTTCTAACTCGGTAAATACACAAGAAAATAACGGCTCTGAGGACCATGGAGAGAATGGTGTAGCTATTTTAGGGGCTGCTGTACCACTGCAAAACCTTGAGAACACACCGGAGCCAATTCACGTGGACGTGGGTTCGCACAACGCCCAACACATCGATATAAACTCTCGCACTGACAGGGGTGCAGGCCAAGAAAACGAAGAGGAGGTTCAGAAAACTCCAGCTCGAGAGGAAAGAGAGGTTAGCCTTCACGTCATTTTTGAAATGTTGCAGGCACAACAATTGGCAATTGCCCAGCTACAAAGCCATAAAAAAACTCCAAGTACAGTAGAGACGAAAATGGCTTCTCGGGTCGAACCGGCAACAGAGAGGTCGAGCGACAACGGATCGGCAGCCGACCCTGACATTATAAAGATGCTCGAGGACCTCATAAAGAGGATCGAATCGGGCGAAAAGAAGATAGAAGCCAACGACAAAAAGGTGTAAACCTACAATTCAAGGGTCGACCAGATCCCAAGCGCACCCCCTATTCTAAAGGGTATAGATTCAAAGAAATTTGTGCAAAGGACGATCCCGTCAAGTGCGGCTCCGAATCCCATCCCGAAGAAATTCAGAATGCCCGATCTCATGAATTACAATGGGACCTTGGACCCCAACGAGCACATCTCTTCCTACACTTGTGCCGTGAAGGGAAATGACTTGAAGGAGAATGAGATTGAGTCCGTCCTACTGAAAAAGTTCGGAGAAACGTTATCAAATGGAGCTATGATGTGGTATCACAACCTAACCATGAAATCAATAGATTCATTCGCCATGGTGGCAGATTCTTTTATAAAGGCACACACCGGTGCCATCAAGGTTGCTACAAGGAAATCTGACGTCTTCAAAATCAAACAGAGGGAAAATGAGATGCTACGGGAATTTGTGTCCTGCTTTCAAATGGAGCGAATGGAATTACCATCGGTCTCGGATGACTGGGCAGTACTAGCTTTCACCTAAGGCTTGAATGAACGAATATCAGTAGCTTTGATACAACTGAAGCAAAACTTGGTGGAATATCCCGCCGTCACTTGGGCTGATGTCCATAACTGATATCAATCAAAGAATAGGGTTGTAGACGACCAATTAGGAGCCCTCTTGGGCTCGGTATGTCCTAGCAGGCTCCTGGCAAAGGAACCAAGGCCAAACAAGGAAAGGTATCAACCATACACCGAAGATTGGAGGAACGCTCCAAGGCGTAATATACCTCAAAATTACCGCAGGACGGATCGAGGTCAGAACCCTCGGGGACTTGCGAGCAGAGCCGGTTTCGATAGATACGCAGGGCCGGTAGAGGCACCCCGATATTTTGAGTACAACTTCAACATTGATGTCTCGGACATCGTATCAGCCATAGGTAAAATCAAAGACACAAGGTGGCCAAAACCCATACTATCAGATCCATCGCAAAGGAACCATAGGAACGAAGATGAGGTAGCCCGACTAATCAACAAAGGGAACCTCCGAGAGTTCCTCAGCGACCGAGCTAAAAATCAATTTTGGGAAATAGAGGCAAACAGATAAAATGAAGCGTAAGAGCCACAACATGTCATCCACATGATCATGGGAGGAATCTACATCCCATAGGAACTCGTTGTCACACAAACAAAAATATCCATCACCAGGGAAAAGAGAACTCGGGGTTACATACCCAAAGATGCTCTCACATTCACAGACGAGGACATCGAGACCCTGTCTCAGCCTCATAACGACGCATTGGTAATTTCTTTTCTTGTGAATACATTTCAAATTAAGCGTGTGCTTGTGGATTAAGGTAGATCGGCCAACATAATCAGGTCGAGGGTGGTGGAGCAGCTCAGACTGCTCGACTAGATTGTACTCGCCTCTCGAGTCCTCAATGGATTCAACATGGCGAGCGAGACAACAAAAGTGAAGATAACCCTCGCGGTCAACGTGGTCGGCGCAACCAAAAATACCAAGTTTCATGTCATCGAAGGAGACATGAAGTACAATGCCTTGCTCGGAAGGCCATGGACATACTGCTTGAGAGCAGTGCATTCAAACCTTCATCAAATGATGCAGTTTCCGACAAAGGACGGTATAAAAATGGTATACGGGGAGCAGCATGCAGCAAGGGAGATGTTCGCGGTGCATGATGTGGCACCGACATCAATACCTTCTATATCGAAGGAGCCAAAGGATAAGCAGATAGCCAAGTAGAAGTCGCAAGCTACATCCTTGGCCGCACCCGAGTTAATGAGCAAAGAGTCTTATCGTGTCCTCCGAACAAACGGTTGAAGCATACCGAGGCTCGAACTCCTTCACCGTTAAGGTTTGATCGTCTCCCTTTTGTTTACATTTTACAACTAACCTATATGCAGGTGTCCAATTAAAGAATCGAATAACCTTCCAGCTCAAAGACCTTAGGTTTTAAAGCATGTGTCGCGCTCTTTTTCCCTTAGATCAAATTTTATCCCATGTGGGTTTTACCGACAAGGTTTTTAACGAGGCAACACCTATATTCTACCTAAGAAAGACTCAGAAAGTATTCGAGGCTTCTCTTCTATCAACCTCGAATATTGAGGGGCATTCCCCCAAGGGGTCGCCTCGTCGGAGAAATCAAAACAAGCCAAAGAGGGTCTCGGTAGGTAAATGATGTATCGGGCCAAACGGTCAAATGAACCATGTCCGCTTAGAATAATTGAACCCTCGACGACAACTATGTATACTTGTACCAAGTAATCAAATGAGTTTCTTTTACCACCAAAAACTTTGTGAAGTTGCTATTATCACAAGGAAAGGCTCCAAGGTCAAAAAACTTCCGATGTCTCGGGGACTATCGTCGACTGTCACCCCATCGAGCTATCAAAGCTCGAGGCCATAAGACCCCAAGAGGGCGACCTCGATCTCGAAATCACTCTATGCGGCGATACCAAAACTCTATGTCCTACGGGCACGACCGAATTTGTAGGTACTACGGCCGTGATCATCTGTAAGACCTCAAGCAAGGAATGTCCAATTTGAAAAAACCTTAAAAAGGCATACTCCTGATATTAAAATCAAGGCTATTTATTCGAACTTGTAAGACCCCTCAAAAGGTATACCCTCGATGTAGACACCGAGACTATCGCACTCGAGGATCGAAAGGCTATGTCCAAACATAACGACTACGGTCGAAAGGCTACGACCAAATACAACTACTACGGCCTAAAGGCAACGGCCAAAAACAACAACTACGGTTGAAAGGCTACGGGCAAAAACAACGACTACGGTCGAAAGGCTACGACCAAATACAACTACAGTAAAAACACTATGGCCAAATACAACGACTACGGTCGAAAGGCTACAGCCAAATACAACGACTACGGTCGAAAGGCTACGGACAAAATATGATTACTACAGTCATAAGGCTCCGGCCAAACTAACGCGACTAGGGGACGCCCGACCGTCGGCATAAAATAACAGGCTTCCCTTGGTATAAGCAAAATAGCTTCAATCGTGTCAGCTCCAAATAACAAAAAGGCTTCGAAATAGTTTAGCCGTCGAGCAAAACCTCCCGAGGTTCTCACTTATCGTCACATAACGACTCGTAATCGAGGTTTGTATCGAACCCTCGAAGAGTTGGACGAACGCAAAAACTTGAAAAAATCTTTAACGAGGAAAAAATACAGCCTATATTAAAAGTCTTACACACTCAATGGGTAAGAGCCTAAGCGCTAGTCTAAAAGGACTCAAAGCGGATTCAAAAACCTAAGGGTCGATGAGTTCGAGTCGTAACCCGACTCGAGGACTGAGCACGAAACGGTCAACTAAAGAGCGCCTAAGGGCCAATACATAAGAGCCTACGGGCTAGCCTAAAAGTTCCTAAGGGCAAAGGTATGAGAGCCTACGGGCCGACCTAACAAGCCTCAGGGAAAATCTATAAACCTAAGGGTTTTCACCCCGAAGTCCAATTTGTCGGACCAGCTATCAACGATTAAAATTCAAAGACAAAAGGAGAATAGACTCAAGCAAATTGAAAGTGTCAAATTATTTTCTCATATAGATATGTATTACAAATATACATTCACAAGTTCTCTCACAGGGAGTCTTATACAGAGCAGAAAAAGAAAGCCTAGACTACTTTCCCCTCGGGGACTGTGGCTCTATCGGCCTCTTCCTCATTATCCTTTGAATCAGATACGAGAAATTTGGCATCGTTTTCATCCGCTCCGGCTTGCTCTATCTCTTCCGAGAGATCGAAGCCCCTAGCGTGGACCTCCTCGAGGGTCTCCTTTCGGGATCTGCATCGGGCATAGTCATTTCTCCTACTCTCATGATCAACAACCCCTCTCAGCTCGACCCGAGCATCGACAACATCTTTCAAATAAACATCCACTTTCTTATCAGTCTTAGCTTAAATCACTTCAGATTTAGCCCAGGCGTCTACGACCTCGACCTTCATCTTCAAGAGATAAAACTTGAGCTTTACAATCCTGCTCGTCTGGACTGAGCCATTCATGCGATCATTCCGGAGTTTCACCTCGAGGGCTAAAACCTTTGCCAAAGCATTCCTCTTGGCTGCAACTTGGGCATCGATCTGAGCCCTTAGCTCATTACACTCATGGTTGGCTTGGCCAACTTTTCCCCAGAGGTGTTCTAAGTCCTTTGTCTTTCTCTACAGCTGTAATATTAGAATATTAATCTCCTAAGATAGGATAAGAAACATGCACGTCCTTAAAACCAAGGTTATCTGTCCCTCGAGGTGGCCTTCGTAGCTCTGGCTACGATCTACTTCACAACGGAGGTGTATCAACTCCTTTATTCTTTTATCACAAAGAAGCCAGAGGTATTTATCCCCGTCCGAAGCTCTTCGCAATCGAGCCTCGCGGTGAAGCAACTCATATTTGAGATTGTCAAAAGTCTATGAAAAAGAACATGTAGTTAGAAATGAAAACACGGAGCTAATAAAACCTCGAAGGTCATCGAAGCTTACCACAGAGCAGAATTGCTGAGCCTCCTCGAAGGTCGCGCAAACATCTCCTGGTCTGTCTTCTTCGGTCCCAGTTGAACTATCCCGAGATGAGACATGATCATTCGGGACTCCGCTCCCATCAGGCGGCCCTTGGCCCTGAATATCCCTCGAAGTACCTTCGACGGGAGAAGAAAGTGGCGGCAGAAGACCCTTTTACCTTGAAGTACCTTTGATCGGGGAAGAAGACGGTGACGAAGGCGGAACCGTTCCACCAAGGCTAGAGACCTCAGGTCGGGCAGTCTCGGCCTCACCCCATTTATGCCTCCGGGCAGACCCATCCTCACTATGGATCTCCTCGCCTACCAATGACTCCTTCTTCTTATACCCTTCGGCCCTGAAGTCGACGACCCCTCTCTCATCTAGGAGAACTCTCCAACGCCTGCCATAAAAGAGTTAACAAAAGGGAAAGATTTTCCAAAAAGAAAACGACCTTACGACACTTACCATGGTGTTTCGCCTCCCATCAACCCTTCGACAAGTCTCGCCACTTACCCTCATCTTAAGTCGAGTAGGCCGCAAATCTCCGGGTCAAATCCGCTAGGTCGGGTACCTCAAATGGAAACCCGCAGAGTTGCTGCAAAATGGAAAAGAAGACATTATTACGAAGTTCGCCTCCAGTATAAACAAAATGACAAAAGCAGGAGTGTACCACTGACATGTGAAATTCCATTTCTCAGGAAAGGGCATGAACTCCGCCGGGATAATATCGGTGGTCCGCACTCGGACAAATCGACTCATCCACCCTCAGTCTGCCTCTTTTTCATCGCTGGAAATGAGGGGCTGGGTGGATCGGCGTCGGAGAGTGATAGAGCCCCGATAGTGCGAGGGCTGGTACAATCTGATGAGATGACTAAGGGTGAGCACGAGCCCAACTTTATCTGCGAAAAACCTCATCATCGGCACTATCCTCCAAGAAGACGGGTGAACCTGTGCCAGGGTAACCCAATATCTCTTACACAAGTCGATCACATAGAGAGGGCCCAACGTAAAAGGGAACGTATATGCGTTCAAAAACCCCTCTACATGGGCCATGATATCCTCTTCTAGGGAGGGTACCTGCAGTACCACCTCTTCTACGCATCCGCAGTCTCGCCTCACTGCCTCGAGGTGTCTTTCTCCTATTGACGGGATGAACCTCGATGCACGATCTCCATGGCCCGAAACATTGAGAGGTCGCTCTAACGTGAAGTCCCTCCTCAAGGTGACGCAACTCGAGGTTCGTTCTTTTAACGCCGGCGGTGTACCATCGGCTGGGCCCGATCTCGAGGACCTCTGGTACTATAGTTGCAAGATCTAAGGAGCCATCGGTATCAGCCTGACCTCGAGATGGTGACCAATCTCAAGGATCTCTTTTTTTATAATGGGCTCTGAGAAGTCATCCAGATCGGCCTAACCTAGAGATGGCGCCCGATCTCGAGAAACTCTGTTGCTACAAGTATGAGTTCTAAAAAGAACTATCAAGATCTACATATCGATCTACCCCTGAGATGGCGCCCAATCTCTAAGGACTCTATTGTTCTAAGTACAGGCCCTAAAGTGCCGATATAAAATCAAAAGATGGTCATTGAACTGAAAAACAAAAGACTTGGAGAAGAAATTCCTTTTGCATTCACGAAAATATATTTACAGGACGAGTCTTTACAAAGCTCCCCCGAGGAGCCCATATACAAAAAGGAAAGGAAAAAGAAAACAAAAATAGTGAAGGGAGTCTATTCCTCGCCTTCACTACTATCTGAGCCGCTACCAGAGTCTCTATCGGAGACCTCGTCCAAGGAAACTGAAAGCGCCGATTCATCTTCTAAAGTCATGGCCTTCTCGATCTCGATAGAAATATCGGCACCTTTGGTACTTGCTTCTTCGAGGGCCTGCCTCCTAGATTGTGAACGGGCGTGAGCAACGACCCGATCCAGTTTGAGCCCGACCTCTTCGGATATCTGCCTAGCCTGATCATTGGTGGCATCTGCATCTCTTTTGTATAAAGCTATATGCTCATCGGCCTCAGAGTTGGCCGCCGATAATGAAGTATCTCCTCTTGGGCACTCCGAAGAAGATGCAGGGTCGAGGTGAAATCTCCTCGCAAAAGGTCCCTCTCTGAGGCCGCGGTTTCATTTTGCCTCTTTAACTTGAGGATCTCCGCATCCTTGGGTGCAGCCTCTTCCCGAAGTTGCCCAACCAAGGCACTCTTTTGCTCAATCTGCAAAGGCGAATCAATCTGGTAAGCACCAACATACGGGGATAAAAAAATGAACTCATAACTGCTACATTACCTGCTCGGCGAAGCTAGTTCGCTCCTGATGCACTCTGTCTAGACTGGTACGGAGCTCATTCAACTCCTCTTCCTTCCGGGCATAGGAGGCCTTCGATTCACTCAGCTCCGAGGTGAGCTTTTCGATCTCTTCCTCGCGACAAGTAAGCTCATCATTCAACTTGAAGAAAGCTTGGCAATACAATTTCTTGGCCTACGATGTGAAGAAGGAAAGTTAAATAAACTAGAATAAGAATCTGAAGAACAGACAACGCATCAATAAAGTCACATGCTGTTGAAGCCTCTCGGCTCCCTCGAGAGCGACAGAGGCATTGAGATCGGCCTCCTCCTCCTCAACGCCTTCAAAATAATCTTTGAAAGTGTCATCATCTTCCTGAGATATATCCACACCGGCGGCGCCCCTATTCAGTGTGTCTCTTATTTCCCCTGGGGAAAATGAAGGGCCCAAATTGAAGCCGCCCACAACATCGATACCATGCTCTCCGAACTCATCGATACGGACTGTACCATATCTTGTGAATGGCTCGAGGACTGCGCCCAAGCCCTCCTCGAGGGTCCCCTCTGCGCAAGGTTGTTCCACATCGGTCGCCTCTTATTTGGAGACCCGATGCTCAATAGTCTTTGGAGCATCCACGCTCCGTCTTACCCTTTGTACCAAAGGGCGGTCATCCTCATCTTCGTCTGCGACACGAAGACTTGCAGCAACTTCCAAAGTCAAGACCGTGGCATCAGTCTTGGGCTTGCGGACTTTGGGCTTCTTTGATTTTTGAGACTCAACTGATGTCTCCTTCTTCCTCTTCTTACCCTTATCAGGTTTCAAAGTTTCTGCTTTACCATGGGGAGGGGGTCTCATCGACAGATTGTCCCCGAGACATGCATATGCATGATATATCAAACCTTCCGCCACAAAGGAAACTTATGAGAAGTTTGGCAATAACCGCAAGAAGAGCTTACCGTGGTTCACGGCTTGCCATCGAGTCTTGGCCAAATCACGCCAAGATCGCTTATTGTAAGGAAAGGCGGAATCCATTTTCTTGACCCACCCCGGTGTTGATACCCAATTTTTCCCTATAATATTTTTTATAGTGCATATATACCTTCAAAGCTATGCATTAGCATCAATTGATATTTTTCCATAATTTCTACAATTTTTATTAATTTATCCCAATATTTTATTTATATAAATAATTACAAAATTGCATTACAAATGACCTTATAACATTTCATGATTTAATTTTTTCTATTTATATTCATATTAAATTCAAATTATTTGCAAAATAGACACATTTACACTTTTTGCAATTGCAATAACTTTGATAGCTCATGCATACATTATTGCATTATTTTACCAGAAAATAGTTCATTATACTTTTAAAATGTCACGTAAGTATTTTAAAACACTTCTATGCATGAAAATTATTTTTATAATAAGTTAATTATTTTATAATTTTTTTTAATAAATTGTTTGGGTATTTAACGAATTGCCCTATTTTATTCCTATAATTTTCGGACCTAGCCCCTGAAACCAGCCCAAAACCCTTCTAATATCAACCCAAGTGCTGGCCCAAACCCCTTAGGCCAAAATATATACCTGCCCGACCCAATTGCCCGTTTAATCGTGGTCGTTGATCATTTTGATCAACGGTCCACAATTAAACCTACCATAATTAATCCTAACCTNAAATTAAACCCACCATAATTAACCCCAACCCCCCCCCCCCCCCCCTTCTCATTCCTTCCCTCTCCCCGCCGTCATAATCTCCATCTTCTCTCAACTCTCTCTCGACCTAACCCTAGTTCTAAACGTCATCACCGGCGTAAACCTCCTCTTTATCATGTTTCTATGCCTTTTACGACCAGACTTGGTCTTCTACACACCATGGCTCTTCGATTTCATGGATACTTGAGGAGATCTCAAGGAAACCCAATGGATTCTGGTTGAAACTTGCCTGTCTCAAGCCATTTTCCGTCTGTGAGTAAGAATCTCTCCTTATTTTTGTTACGAATCTATGATTTCTTGACCTATTCTCTTATCTCTACTACTTTACTGAAAACCCTAGTCCGTTACTATCGATCCTTCTATTTGCCATCTGTGAGTAAGAAACTCTCCTTATTTTTGTTACGAATCTTTGAGTTCTTGACCTATTCTCTTATCTCTGCTACTTTTATGAAAACCCTAGTCCGTTACTATCAATCCTTCTCAATTCTATATAGATTTGGGGTGATTCGAGCACTATTACGTGTTTTCCTTTAAAAATCTCTTATTTAATTAACTATTCCGACTTTTTATCACTCCTTTTAAACTTGGGTTCATCTCAAACTTATCTTCAATGATTTTTCTATATTCTCAGTGTTTAGTTGATTGTTTCTTCTTCATCTTGACTGACTTTTGCAAGAATATTCAAAACCTAGTTGATTCTATGTGATATATTGACTTCTCCAATCTTTGCTTCGATTTTGGGTGTTTCTGTGATACTAGTCGTATTAGTTTACTCTATTTTTTGGACTTAGACATTTTTCCTTGATTAAATCCAGTATTTTTGTGGTTTTGCCCTAATTAATCTCTATTAGGGTTCAAATCTGCTTTTCCAGCTAAGATTTATATTTTTGTGAAGTCTTACTTAGTTTAATTTCTATTTATGAAATTTGGGTGATTCTTTTGGTAAAAACCAGTATTCTTGGAAGATTCTTACTGATTATTTCCTATTATTTTGCCCTGATAAATTTGTGTGCACATATCTTGTTTGTTTCCTTATTTATAATTTTAATTGGTCACACTTACCTTAACTACTCGTCCACATGATTTTGTAATTTTTATTGATACTTTATTTGGTATGATTTGGATTCTTGCCTTAATTAAACTCTCTTGTTGTTACCGTTGATCAATTACCCCTAATTAAGGGATCTATTATGAAAACCCTTTTATGTGATTTGATTATGTGACCCTGTGATTACCCTTAATTGACTGACTTCTAATTCTTTTACCTTATTTGTTCTACTCCTAAGTGCTATAAATACACTCTTGTTTTACCTCTAAAGACGAACAATTAGTTCAGAATACTCACATGTCTGTTAATTCATGTCTCCTTCTGCACTAATTTAGTGGCTCATGTATTTAAATTACCCTTCCTGTTTACTACTTTATTCAGCATGCTTAAGTTTTACCCTGTCTTGTTCAAGTGTGCAATCCGCATGTCTAGGTCTAATTTGTCTTGTTTGATGCTTGGCCAGCATGTTTACTTGAGTTACTGTTTACTTCCATCATCTAGTATGCTCATGTTAGTATCATAAACTTGTAATGTATTCGGTTGATCCTAATTAATTATGTATAGTAGACCCCTGTCTTATACGTGACCATTCTCACATTTTGACTCTATGTTTTATTATCCATTACCATTTTAATTTCGAGCATGATTCCTTTGTTGATACTTTGAAGAAGTGTTTCTGTGTTCTGATTGTCAATCAGCTCCTATATGTTCTGTGTACTTGCGGGTCAAAGTGCTTCCCCCTTTTACCCTGTTCACGTATTTCTTACTTAAGTCTCTATGTGCCCAATCCCCTAATCCCCGATTGTAAACTTGTTTGCCTTCACCTAGAAACAGGTAATAAATGGTTCTGAATCTGGGCACTCTAAGTTTTGTGATTGTGTTGTTGAATCTGTCTTCTCCTCAGAATTGCTTTCAAATTGTTTTCACTCTTAGCATTTTCTCAAGACTGTTTCTATTCCTGAAAACCCTTTCACTCCTAAAATATTTACCTCCTTGCTTTTTTTACTAAGTTCTTTCAAAACTATGTCAAGCACTCTCACTTCCACTCTTAGATTACTTATGTTCTACCTCTCCAATGTGTGTACTGCCTAGGAATCCATGAGATTCCTCCGAACTATGGCAACTGAGGCTGGCCCTTCCAAACAGCATATAACTAGTTCTCTACAAAAGAAAGGGTCTTGGTGTGAGCATTGCCCTGGGTCCTTGAGGCACTTGGGAACTTTGACTCACCAGGATACCTTATTGGGCATTATGGGTTATGGCATCTATGGACTATCTGAAGGCCTGGTATCTCTAGGTTCACTTTGGGCCTATTTCAGGCTCCCTATAGCATAACTTGTATTTATTTATGTAATTCATTCATCTATGGTCTGTAATAATAATATTTGTAAACATATATTGGGAAAATTAGTAAAGGGGAGGAATTTTTATATGATTTTTGTGGGGAAACCGGGTAGAAATCATGCTTTAGGTTTATATTGTGTTTGCTTGCATTAGAAATCATTCTTTTAGGCCTATATTATGTTACTTGCATTAGAGATCATGTCATATGTCTGTTGTGTAATTTGCATTAGAAATCCTTCCTTAGGATAATCACGTTTACTGGTTTCGCATATTAGAAATATGTTGTAGTCTCATCACTTCATTTATAATGAAACTCTGCTTTTGCATAGTCATAATCACCTAGAAATTCTGTTATTAAGTTATTGTTGTAATCCTGCCGAATAAAATGACCATTCTCTAAGTGCATTAGAAATCTTGCTTTAGGACTGTATTTGCATTAGCTTTAAATCACGTCTATATCGCCTAAATCAGTAACTATCCCTTCTATAAAGATGTTTATAAATAACCCCAACACAGAGAGACCATGTTATAAGGTAAAACCAGTTTCGTGATGATCAACACCTAGACAAGCATGTTTAAGACGTGTTAAAATTCAGACTGTTTGCTTCCCACTAATCAATTTCCAGATTACTGTTTGTGTTTTAGACAACATGTGATATGGTATACCTGAATCACGCCTAGGCAAGCCTTAGGAAATTAAGGTCTTATAAAAACTGTAAAACTATGCTTTGCTTATTTGTGACTGCCCAGATTCAACAAGTATTAAAATCTGTAGGCAAACTGATTAGGTTCACTCCACTTCGCTTTAAAAAAATTCTCAATATTCTCTTCTTGTCATGCTCATCTAGATATACTGTTCTAGGACCTTTCTGAAATTCACCAAAATCTGTTGTTTGAGACCTGCTAATTATATCTTTACATGTGGAGGTAAACATGAGCCCCCTTAATTGTTTCATACTTGACAGTCATGTATGTTCTTTGTTGTCTCTTAGATTTTCCCCTTTTAAACACCCTAGGAGAGTCTAGAACTGCCTAAAATTAGAGGTCCTAAACACCTCCGTGACCACAAGGAAGGAACGGGTAATACACGCTTAGAGTCCGTTTAATTAAAATCGCTTATATAAACGCTAAGGGGAGGGTGATCGGGTAGTAAAAGGATACGATGACATGTACGCTAATACCACGCGTAGCCCCTCTAGTTGAGGAAGGGTTACCGGGTATTGTACATATGTGATCCTATAGGCTAACAAACCTAGGACTTCCCTTTATTTATTTACATATGTGTGCTTAGACTGCTCATTTGTTAAATTTCCTTTATTTACATATGTGTGCTTAGACTGCTTATCCGTTAATTGAATAATTCACAAATTAAGTTTGTCCGGGACCCACCGTAGTGGACCTCGAGGGGTGCCTAACACATTTCCCTCAAGGTAATTTCAAGTCCTTACACAATCTCTGGTAACACAAACCGGTTTCATTAGTTATTTGCAATAGGTGACCTAACGCACCATAATCTGTTAGGTGGAAACTCTTCAACTTCTTGTACCCCTTTCCCAAAACGAAACGAGTCGTCCCAAAAATGTTGAAACCCAATTTCGCGAAAAAAGGGGGCGTGACAGCATGGCGACTCTGCTGGGGATTTTAGGATTTTACCATAACAAATTGCTTTCTGAATTAGTCAAAACATGCTTTTCTTTGTCAAATACCTGCACACCCTTTCCCTTTCCCTTTATGTGAACTTTATTGTTTATGTTCAAGTTTTTATTTCCTCAATGCGAAACTGACTTGTTTCTTTGTTTTCCTTCTTAACTGTCTTTTGATTATAAATGATGCATCTATTGCTTGCCTAACGTGCAAATACGTGACAACATGCTATTTATTGCTGCATAAATCATGCTCAACTTCATATTCCACTCGTGCCTAAACAATCCTATAGCAATGCCTGATGAGTGGTTGCGCTCTTCCGATATATCACCCTTTAAATTCGGAAAGTCTTATTTGCAGTAAAACTAATCGATCAACGGTGAAGTCGACGGTTCTATTCCTTTCCCCCTCAAGTTGGTACCCGTCTAGACCCCCGTAGTAACCTTACTTTTATTATAATTGTGCATGCGTCATGGTCAAACCTAGCCGGGTTAATATGTAGTCCACATAATAACCTTTAAGACAAGACTTGTCCAAAGTCCACCGGGGTTTCCATGATTTCCAACGGATACGACCACGTTCTGTGCATTAATTTGGAGAACTAAATGCTAATATGCTAATCATGAATGTAGAAATGGTCGAATCATGTGGGGGAAAAGGGCCTAACCTTTTGTTTTGCAGAAAATGGGGCACGAGGTCCCCGGATTCGGTATGATCAGCAACATACCACCACTACTACTAGTGGGAAGATCTCTCCTCAAGTGACAAGAAACACGTGAGAAAACACTTGGGCAATTTGCCTTCCCTACTAGATATTCAGCCAAACAATATACTGATCGAAGCTGCAACTCTGTTCTTGGACAGTGAGAGGGTTGTGTTTCGTTTTGGGGATATAAAAATGACACTACTCCAGGAAGAAATTGGGGGATTTGCTGGACTGCCTTGGGACAACCCTGAGCTATTTGTACTTGAGAACCGCACTGGTAAAGGGTTCCTAAAAATAATGAGTTTGAAGAAAAATACTAACTTAAAGTGCTTGAAGAAATCCTATATACACTTCGAATATCTGTACGAAAGATACGTCCATAGAAAGTCTTACAGTACATTCCATGATGAGTTTTCTATCACTTCTTTGGGTCACATCAACCGTAGAGTGGTCATGTTCATTGTGTGCTTCTTGGGCCTGATAGTGTTCTCGATGAAAAGGGAAATAATCCATACTATACTAGCCATGGTCGCCAAGACTTCAATGGAGGCAATTGAGCGACAAACATACATTATAGTCCCTATGATCATAGCCGACATCTATAGGGCTCTGGACCGATATCAAAAAGGTATTAAGCATTTCGAGGGTTGTAATATGTTTCTACAATTGTGGTTATTAGAGCATCTTCAAAAAGGTCAGTATAGCTAAGAATTTCCGCAAAGGGCTTCTAACAATCACATTGCCTTCCATCACCCTAAGCGGATGACTTACATTCCGGACACGTTTGCCCAACTGGAAAGTGCCAAAGATTGGGTAGAGTTATTCGACAATTTGACCGAGGAACAAGTACAATGGATGTTTGAATGGTTCCCAACTGACGAGTTCATCATCAGTTCCAAGGACGCTCCTTGGTTAGTGTTGATTTGGTTGAGAAGGATACACCCTTATGTCCCCATCCGAGTAATGAGGAAAGCGGGCAAGAGGTAGGTTTGTACCAAGGGTTGCAAAGATGAGACACTTCAGAGCAGACTTTCAATACAACGACATCCCTTACAGGTGCCAAGCTCAGCATATGTGGCACTGCAAGATCATTGTCGCGAAGAACACCATTGAGCTTAACAGGTATCACGGTGGGTGTGCACCTCTCTACCCGGCATGGCTAGAAGACAACCTAGATGGGATAGTGAGGCCAGGAAGCGGTCGATGAAATAGGATCATAGATGAAGATGTTGAGGCTCAAGTCAAATACAATAGACTACGCAACAGGGTCCATGACTCCAAGAATGAGCATCGGGAAATACATGAGACGAACATGAGGCTGATCAAGGAATTGAAGGAAATTCCTATCACCTCCAACAGAAGGTTGGAATATCTACACTAAGGTTTAGTGGAGCTGGAGGGAAAAAATCATAAAAATGATCGAAGACTGTCAAAATGCTGAAGGGAGCGAGGCAGGACATTTGGCTAGGAGCCTACCTGCTATTGGGTATGCGCGAGCTGGGGAACCTGCTTGATGGAGTCAGGAAGATCGAGTCTGGGGAAGGTCCTTCTGGGACCAAGTAGGCTAGATTTATCTGCTTTCCTAAATATAATAAGGCCAAGTGCCAATAGTGACTTATACTTATTATTATCTTAGTGTCGTTTCGGGATTCGTCTATTTTTATATTATTGAAATGAGGAATTTACTGGCATCTAAAGTTCTCCAAATCAAATTGTCGCTAGGCCTACCTCGGGCACAATGAGGCTCCCAAACTAGGACACAACTTTACATTCCCGCAATATGTGTTTAAATACTGCAAAGTACTTTTATCAGAACCCTTACTTACTTGGCTACCTTTTGTTTTTATTATCTTTCTTTCTTTTGATTATTCCCATTCCCCAAAGGTTGGTTCGTGCATAATGGCATCATCATCTTATCAAACAAGATCTAGGGGCCCTCCACCTTCTCCTCCTCCTAGTCCACCAAAATGAAAAGGAAAGTCAAAGATGGAATATTTGAACACCACCAGAAAGGAAAACAACACACAGGTTGAACATGCAGAAATTTCTGATGGTCGGGGTACTCAGGCCCCAAATGATGCAGTTTCATGGCTCGAACAGAAAATACCGGAACTTCAGGGTGAGCTTGAGCATGTCTGGGAAATGGAAAACTTATCCTTCTCACTCAGCGTCCCAGACTTCAGTCATCCAAACACCCAGAACCCCGCACCACCTCAAAGAACACCCAACAAGCGCCCACAAAATCCTCCTGCACCTCACCATTACGTAACTCCACCACAAAATCAAACTATACCACCACAATACCAACAAAACACCTATCACACTACAAGAAACACCCTACCAGTCATACCTGAACCCCATAATTCCACCAACGACACCACTATACTCAAACTCGAGGTCAGCAAAACAATTCCATATATGTGGAGACCCTACTTCACTCCACTTAAACCCATCTCCTATGCACCAGAATCCGCTAAGAAGGACATGCTCATTAAGAACTTGGCCGAGGAGGTCAAGAAGTTGACCAACCGAGTCCAAGGTGTAGAAAGAGGCAAGGGGATAGAAGGTCTGAACTATTAAGACCTATGCATACAGCCGGAAGTAGAACTATCGGAGGGTTACAAACCTCCCAAGTTTGAGATGTTTGACGGTACAGGTGATCCTAGAGTTCATCTAAGAACCTATTGTGATAAGCTCATCGGGGTCGGAAGGGATGAAAAGATCCGGATGAAGCTTTTTATGAGGAGTCTCACTGGAGATGCCTTGTCCTGGTACATTAGCCAGGATCCTAAGAAATTGTCCAACTGGATGAGTATGGCATCTGATTTCATGGACCGGTTCAGGTTCAACACAGAGAATGCACCATATATCTTTTACATCCAGAACCTTAATAAGAAACCTACTGATACTTATCGCGAGTATGCTACTCATTGGAGGTCGGAAGCAGCCAAGGTCACGCCGGCATTGGATGAGGAACAGATGAAAAAGTTCTTCGTCAGAGCACTCTGATCTGCAATACTATGAAAAATTGTTGGTTATTGAAAACCATAAGTTCTCTAATATCATCAAACTTGGTGAAAGGATCGAAGAAGACATCAAAAGAGGGATGGTAAAAAACTTTGAGGCACTGCAGGCCACCAACAAAGCATTGCAGTCCGGAGGTATATGTAAGAAGAAGAACATGGGAGATGTAATGGTTGCCCAAAGACCCAAAACTCCACTGATATATCAAACCTCCCCATTTACGTATCAAGCACCTCCACCCGCATATCAACCATCACCTCCACCTACATATAAACCCTCACCTCCTACATATTCCCAACCATCAACTACCTACCACACCTATAATTCCCAATCTCTCATTTTCAGTGACCTACAACCCGTCAAAACTACCCAAGACCATGACCTAACTTCGACCGCAGACCACCCAAATAATACACTTTCATTGATGAACCCATCGACCAGCTATATGAAAGGTTGAAGGCTGCTGGTTATGTAATTCCCGTCCCTGATGTGGCAGTGGAAAACTCACCCCAATGGGTTAACCCAAATAAAACTTGTGCATACCATTCGGGCATGAAAGAGCACACCATCGACGAATGCCGAAAACTGAAAGACATGATCCAGACCTTAATCGACAACAAAATCATCCAGGCAAATGATGTTATGCCTAATGTCTGCAATAATCCCCTCCCAGACAACATGGGTGAAGGCGTCAATGTGATAGATATGGATGAAGAATGGGATACGGAAGAATCAACCCGACTAATAAAAGAGGGTGATGATCCCAAAAAATCCGTAGTCACACTCAATCCCATTATAGTGCAGATACAGCCGCCAGTGGAAGTTGAGGTGACAACATCAGTCCCATTTGAGGTTGAAGTAGCACCACCCGCAGTTGCACCTATTCCATTTGAGGTGAAGGTAGCCACGCCATTCACAGTGACAATATCAACCACACCGCTTTTCAACACCAAGGTTGTGCACTGGGATTACGTAGCTAAAGCTAGAAGAAGAGGAAAGACCAAAATGGAAGAATCTGGTGCTGCACAAGGGATGACTAGGACCAGAAGAGTCTATACACTGGAGAATTTGGGAGAATCCAGCAAGCATGATTCTAAAATACCTTTCATTATTGAAACACGTCCATATGAACTCTCGAGGAAAGTACAAGAAATAAAGTACTCAGTCATCGATCATCTGAACAAGACTCCTGCTCAGATATCTATCTTGTCGCTGCTGCAGAATTCAGAAGCACATAGAAGAACTCTTATGAAAGTATTGAACGAAGCATATGTACCCAATAACATCACGAGCGGAGAAATAGCTAATATTGTGGGGCAGGTACTAGAAAGTCACAAGATCACTTTCCACGAGGATGAGTTGTCGCCTGAGGGTTTGAGTCACAATAAGGTGTTGCATATCATAGTGCAATGCAAACACCACTTCATTTTCCCATTGGCAACACTAAAGAGGTTGGGAAAATGACTATACGAGATACGAGAAGGGAACATGAGCGTGAAGGCATTTGACGGGTCTCAGAGGGCTACCATCGGGGAGATCAATCTCTGTCTGCAGATGGGGCCTACATGGTTTGATGTTGAGTTTCAGGTGTTGGACATATCTGCATCCTACAATATGTTGTTGGGACGACCATGGATACACGATGCTGGGGCTGTGGCATCAACTTTGCATCAGGCGATGAAGTTTGAGTGGAATCATCAAGAGGTGATTATCCACGGAGATGGGAGCAACCCCATTTACAACAGTCACACTATCCCAGTGGAGAAACATATCATCACATCGAGCGGGTCAATGCAATCGACAAAGATAAGTGGTGGGATAGCAAGATAGCCAACATGATGAACTGGAGAGGGTATGAGCCTGGCAAGGGTCTTGGCAAAAATCTTCAGGGCATATCTAATCCAATACAGCTGAAGCGTCATGGCACTACTTTTGGTCTGGGATATCAGTATACTTGGCAAGAATACAATGACTGGTCGCAACTGTTGCGTGGTCCTTATTATCCATTGGAGCAGCCTATATCGTACATGACTCAGACCTTCCAACAGGCCAACGTCATAAGGGGATCAGAGGAAGAGGAAGCGCTGGCAGCCTTGAGGAACTTGTTCTTGGAAGATGAGGACATGAATTATTGTGTAATCGTTGAGGAGGAGGAGGAGGAAGGTCGTACCATCCGAGCTATGGAGAAAGGATCACTCCTCAAGAATTGTACTGTCATACCATCTAGGGACCGACGAGTCCCGGGGTAGCAAGGCTGAACAACATCATTTACTTTGTTTTCTAAGAAAAAAAATGATTTCCCTTTTAGCATTTTGTTTTAAATATTATTTCTAATGTTTCAAAACGTTGTTTAAATTATTGAAATTAGCTTTATGTTTCAATAAATCGATGCTTATTATTAATATTTTCCTCTCTTATCTTTATCTACACAACATTACTATTTCATGTCTTGATGAACCGACAACTATGACATGTAATGAGACAACACAACAAAAGGATAGTGATTCAGAGGAAGAAGATGTCATACCCGAGGAAATCATTAGAGAAGTAGAAGATTTTGAAAACAAGCCTAATTCCAACCTGGACGAAACAGAAATAATCAACTTGGGAGATTACGAAACAGTCAGGGAGACCCGCATCAGTATCCACTTGTCGCCATCAGGAAAAGAAGAGTACACACGATTCTTGAAAGAGTATGAGGACATCTTTGCATGGTCATACGATGATATGACCGGGTTGAGTACATCCATTGTGGCTCACAAGTTGCCCACAAACCCAATGTGTCCACCAGTGAAGCAAATCAAACAGGAAGATACTAAGCAAATCAGCGCAAAGGTCCTCAGAGTGGTCGAATATCAAATTTGGCTGGCCAACATCGTGCCGATTCCGAAGAAGGATGGGAAGGCTAGGGTCTGCATAGATTATCGGGATCTCAACAGAGCATCCCAAAGGATGATTTCACGCTGCCAAACATACACATATTAATCGACAATTGTGCCAAACATGAACTCTAGTCATTTGTAGATTGTTTCGCCGGTTACCACCAAATCTGGATAGACGAAGAAGACGTAGAGAATACCGCTTTAATCACACCTTGGGGAGTATACTATTATAAGATGATGCCATTCGGTCTGAAGAATGTTGGGGCCACCGACATGAGGGCTATGACTAACATCTTTCATTACATGATACATAAGGAGATCGAGGTGTATGTGGATGATGTCATCATTAAATCCAAGAAGGCCACGTATCATATAGCAGATTTGAGGAAGTTCTTTGACAGACTGCGGAAGTACAACCTGAAGCTAAACCCCGCCAAATGTGCATTCGGGGTTCCTACCGGAAAGTTACTTAGGTTCATCGTCAGCCGCCAAGGGATAGAATTGGATCCATCAAAATTCAATGCCATCCAGGAGCTGCCACCGCTAAAGAGTAAGAAAGACGTAATGATTTTCCTGGGACGGCTAAATTACATCAGCCGGTTCATAGCCCAGTCCACAGTTATATGTAAGCCAATTTTCAAGATGTTGAAGAAGAGATGTTGCAACTAGTTTAACCGAAGATTGTCAAAGGGCTATCGACAAGATCAAGGAGTACCTACCAACACCACCAGTTTTGGTCCCGCCAGAGCTAGGTAGACCCTTGCTGCTCTACCTTGCAGTGCTGGATAGAGCTTTTGGTTGTGTTCTGGGGCAGCACGACGAGACAGGGAGAAAAGAACAAGATATCTATTACCTGAGTAAGAAGTTCACTCCATATGAAGAGCGGTACTCTCTGCTGGAACGTACCTGTTGCGCTCTGAGTTGGACAACTCAGAAGCTGAGGCATTACTTGTGTTCTTACACAACATACCTCATATCAAAAACGGATCCCTTGAAATATATCTTTCAGAAACAGAGGCCCACTGGAAAGTTGGCTAAGTGGAAAATCCTGTTAAGCGAGTTCGACATTGTTTATGTGACTCAGAAAACAGTCAAAGGATAGGCGCTGGCAGATCATCATGCTGAAAACCCCGTGGAAGGAGAATACAAACCCCTGAAAATGTATTTTCCCGAAAGAGGTACTATTCATAAGAGAAGACATTGCTGAGTCCTACGACGGTTGGAGAATGTTCTTTGATGAAGCGACAAATTTCAAAGGAGTTGGCATTGGAGCTGTTTTGGTATCGAAAATTGGCCAATATTTTCCGGTATCTGCTAAACTAAGATTTCCTTGCACCAACAACATGGCGGAATATGAAGCTTGCATACTAGGACTCAACATGGCCATCAACATGAATATTCAGGAGTTGTTGGTAATCGGTGATTCAGATTTGCTTGTGCACCAGGTACAAGGATAATGGGCCACCAAGAATTCCAAGATATTTCCATATTTGCACCATATGAAGGAATTGAGAAAGAGATTCACGAAGATCGAGTTTCGTCATTTTCCCAGAATCCAGAACGAGTTTGCCGACGCATTGGCCACTTTGTCATCCATGATACGACATCCAGACAAGAACTTCATTGATCCTATCCCAGTAAGGATCCATAGCCAGTCGGCGTATTGTGCCCATGTTGAAGAAGAAACAGAGGGGAAGTCTTGGTTCCACGGTATCAAAGAATATTTGGCAAAAAGAGAATACCCGGAGCATGAAAATCAGACTCAGAAACGTACGCATCGGAGGTAATCCAACAGTTTTTTTTCCACAGTGGAGGAACCCTGTATAGAAGAACTCCTGACTTGGGATTATTGAGGTGTGTCGATGCAAAAGAAGCTTCTAAACTACTTGAGGAGATACATGTTGGGACCTGCGGCCCGCTCATAAAAGGCTTTGTCTTAGCCAAAAAGATACTTAGGGCCGGTTATTTCTAGATTACCATGGTGACAGATTGCATCCAGTATGTCCGAAAATGCTACCAATATCAAATACATGCAGATATGATAAAATTTCTGCCAAATGAGCTAAATGAAACTAGCTCACCTTGGCCATTCGCCGCCTGGGGAATAGATGTCATTGGTCCAATCGAGCTCACCACCTCAAATGGGCACCGATTCATCTTGGTAGCTATTGATTACTTCACCAAATTTGTTGAAGCAGTATCTTAAAAGGCAGTGACTAAGAAAGTCATGGCAGATTTTGTCCGCGACCGAATTATTTGTCAGTTTGGAGTTCCGGAATCAATCATCACCGATAATGACTCTAATCTCAATAGTTATCTGAGTAAGGCCATGTGTAAGACTTTAAAAATCAAGCACAAGAATTCCACAGCCTATAGACCACAGATGAACGGAGCTATAGAACCGTCCTACAAGAACATCAAGAAGATATTGAGAAAGATAGTAGAAAATCACAAACAGTGGCACGAGAAGCTGCCATTCACTTTATTAGGATACTACACCACGGTCCGCACAACAACCCGGGGAAGTCCCTACTTGCTGGTTTATGGTACAGAAGTTGTTGTTCCTACCGAAGTGGAGATTCCCTCCTTGAGGATCATACAAGAAGCTGAGCTCAGCGATGCAGAATGGATAATAAGTCGTTATGAGCAGCTAGCCCTCATAGACGGAAAAAGAATGAATGCAATGTGTTAGGGGAAACTCTATCAGAACAGAATGTCCAGAGCCTTCAACAAAAGAGTCAAGCCAAAACAGTCACCGGGGAAGTTGGTGTTGAAGAAGATCTTTCCACATCAGGATGAAGCTAAAGGAAAATTCTCTCCCAACTGGAAAGGCCCTTACATAGTTCACAGGGTATTGATAAGAGGAGCTCTCATACTTGCAGAAAGGGACGGAGAAGTATGGCCAAAACCGATCAACTTAGATGCAATCAAGCGATACTGTGTGTAACTCTTTATGCTTTCCGCAAATGATGTAAATTGAACTACGATCAACCTGATTCTCGTTTAAGAGGGGATACGTAGGCAGCCCTATGGGTTCGGTCACAATTCAATAAAAATCTTATTTTCCCCTACAATCAGAAACTGTGGCATAATTTTTAGGAGGACCCTCAAAATTCTGAAGCATCTTCAACCATTTGCAGCATGTACAACAGTCAGAGATGTTTTTCTATCTAACTGTGGCAAAATTTTGAGGAGGACCCTCAAAATTCTATAGCAGGAGAGGTTGCAATATCTCTGATCGTGTCAAAGTCACTGGTTCATCTAACCAATTACTAAAATAATATTATTTACTACGTCTTTGAAAACTATGCATGCTTGCTTGTAAAATAACTCTGTTTAGCAAACGCTACCCCCAATGATTTGAACAGGATCTTCAAACTGAGCAAAGTAAGTCGAGCAACCCGACGGAGGCACGAACCGACCTCCCTTTTACAGAACTCACAATTTTTCTTTGGATGCAGGAACAAAGAATATACATGCCTCGAAGTCACCACGTTCATAATAACCGCGATAATTAAATGTACTACTAGCTAAGAAAACTCTGCTATTATCTGCTATTTATTCTATCTTTTTGCATGAGCCTAAGCCCTACCACCATATTTGCATAAGGCTAAGCTTTGCCTTCCACTTGCATGGGACTAAGCCCTGTCCTGCATCTTGCATGAGACTAAGCTCTGTCTCCATGTGCATGAGGCTAAGCCCTGCCTCAACACCTGCATAACTCTAAGCTCTGCCTTCCATTAGTATGGGACTAATCCATGTCCCACATCTTGCATGAGACTAAGCTGTGTCTCTATATCTGCATGAGGCTAAGCTTTGCCTCCAAACCTGTATAAGGCTAAGCACTGCCTTCATATGCATGGGACTAAGCCCTGTCCCGAAACCTTGCATAAGACTAAACCCTGCCTCCATACCTGCATAAGGCTAAGCTTTGCCTTCCATTTGCATGGGACTAAGACATGTCCCGAATATCGCATGAGACTAAGCTTTGTCTCCATCTGCATGAGGCTAAGCCCTGCCTCCATAATTGCATAAGGCTAAGCTTTGCCTTCCATCTGCATAGGACTAAGCCTTGTCCCGAATCCTGCATAAGGCTAAACTCTGCCTCATATTTGCACAATGCCCTATCATTTTCTTTATTTGACGAGACTAAGAATTGTCTCTCCGGCACTATCTATTTGCTTTTCTTTCAGGCTAGGCTCTGCCCTCAACCTCACAAGACTAAGCCTTGTCTTGCTATTCTAGCAACATATTATTGCATATCATGGGATGAAATGTCGACAACTTGTCCAAAGTCATCGTAGTCTAAAGGCATCATCCTCGTAGCCAGAAGACACCATGACATGGCCTGAGGATCTCTGAAGTTTGCATATCATTATACAAAGGTGTCAGGGTTCGGAGGCACCATCTTCATGGCACGAGAAAATCATTTCATGTCCTGCGAATCCCTCACTGAACAATTCATGGCCCAGAACATCATGGTGTAAGGACGTCATCCTCAACCGTCCGTAGACAATTCTCATTGTCTAAGGGAATCTACATCATGTTTAAATTTCCGCACAATATATGCTCGTAGCATCCATTTAATTGCAGGTGACCCGATAAGCAACTGCTACCCCAATAGGAGAAATCCCGCTCCAGTTTCTACGAATTATCTCAAACCTAACCACTCACCATAATCATTCTTTAACCTATCCCGAAATCTCGTGTCCATTTTTGTGATGATTTCATCGGTATATTCCACCGATGAATCCAGAACTACACACTGCCTGATTCCAGTAAAACCAGGGATATGTAGGCAGCTCAGAAACCATAGTGCGGCCTAAATCTCTCAAACCATCTCGCTCGGTCAAAATTGGCCATCATATCTTTACCCGACAACTCTTTCATCCTTCCCGGGTAAAGTGGGGAAACTGTTGATACCCAATTTTTCCCTATAATATTTTTTAAGGTGCATATATACCTTCAAAGCTATGTAATAGCATCAATTGATATTTTTCCATAATTTCTACAGTTTTTATTAATTTATCCCAATATTTTATTTATATAAATAATTACAAAATTGCAACACAAATGACCTTATAACATTTCATGATATAATTTTTTGCTATTTATAGTCCTATTAAGTTAAAATTATTTGCACAAATAGACACATTTAAACTTTTTGGTTACAATTGTAATAACTTTGCAATTATAGGCCATGCATACATTATTGCATTACTTTACCGGAAAATAGCTCATTATACTTTTAAAATGTTGAGTAATTAGTTTAAAACACTTCTATGCATAAAAATTATTATTATAATCAGTTAATTATTTTATAAATATTTTTTAAATAAATTGTTTGGGTATTTAACAAATAGCCCTATTTGATTCCTATAATTTTTGGACCTAGCCCCTCAAACCAGCCCAAAACCCCTCTAATAACTACCCCCCTAACCTTTCTCATTCCTTCCCTCTCCACGCCGTCATCATCTCCCGCTTCTCTAAACTCTCTCTCGGCCTAACCCTAATTCTAAACGTCGTCACCGCCGTAAACCTCCTCTTTATGATGTTTCTATGCCTTTGCGACAAGACTTGATCTTCTACACGCCATGTCTCTTCGATTTCTTGGATCTTGAGGAGATCTCAAGGAAACCCAATGGGTTCTTGTTGAAACTTGCCTGTCTCGGGCCATTTTCCGTCTGTGAGTAAAAATCTCTCCTTATTTTTGTTACGAATCTATGAGTTCTTGACAGATTCTCTCATCTCTACTACTTTTCTGAAAACCCTAGTTCGTTACTATCGATCTTTCTCAGATCTGTGTAGATCTGGGGTGATTCGAGCACTATTACGTGTTTTCCTTTAAAAATCTATTGTTTAATTAACTATTCCAACTTTTTATCACTCTTTCTAAACTTGGGTTCATCTCAAACTTTTCTTCAACGATTTTTCTAAATGCTCAGTGTTTAGTTAACTGTTTCTTCTCCATATTTACTGATTTTTGCAAGAATATTCAAACCCTAGTTGATTGTATGTGATATACTGACTTCTCCAATCTTTTCTTCAATTTTAGGTATTTCAGTGATACCAGTTGTATTAGTTTACTATGTCTTTTGGAATTAAACATTTTTCCTTGACTAAATCCAGTATTTTTGAGGTTTTGCCCTAAGTAATCTCTGTTAGGGTTCAAACCTGCTTTTCTGGCTAAGTTCTATATTTTTGTGAGGTCTTACTTAGTTTAATTTCTATTTATGAAATTTAGGTGATTCTTTTGGTAAAACAAGTATTCTTGGAAGATTTTTACTGATTGTTTTCTATTATTTTGCCTGTAAAATTTGTGTGCACAGATCTTGTTTGTTCCTTTATTTGTAATTTTAATTGGTCACACTTGCTTTAACTACTCGTCCACATGCTTTTGTGATTTTTACTGATCCTTTATTTGGTATGATTTGGATTCTTTCCTTAATTAAACTCTTTTGTTGTTACCGTTGATCAATTATCCCTAATTAAGGGGTCTATTCCGAACCCCTTTTTATGTGATTTGATTCTGTGACCCTGTGATTACCCTTAATTGACTTACTTTTTATTCTTTAACCTTATTTGTTCTACTCCTAAGAGCTATAAATACACTCTTGTTTTACCTCTCAAGACAAACAATTAGTTCAGAATACACACACACACTCAAACTCTCTCTCTTCTTTCTACTACTTGTGCTAATTGCTTGTCTAGCTGGCTGAAAGCCAAGGCTAGACTGTGGAACTCTACTTGCTTTACTTTCTACTTTCTTCCTTAACTGGTATGTCCCTAGTTCAATTCTATAACTCAACTCTATGTGCTCCATATCTGTTAATCCATGTCTCCTTCTGCACTAATTTAGTGGCTCATGTATTTAAATTGCCCTTCCTGTTACTGCTTTATTCAGCATGCTTAAGTTTTACCCTCTCTTGTTCAAGTGTGCAATCCGCATGTCTAGGTCTCATTTGTCTTGTTTGATACTTGTCCATCATGTTTACTTGAGTTACTGTTTACTTCCACCATCTAGTGTGCTCGTGTTAGTATCATAGACTTGTAATGTAATTGGTTGGTCCTAATTAATTATGTATAGTAGACCCCTGTCTTAAACATGACCAATCTCACATTCTGACTCTATGTTTTATTATCCATTACCATTTTAATTTCGAGCATGATTCCTTTGTTGATACTTTGAAGCAGTTGTTTTGTGTTCTGATTGTCAATCAGTTCCTATTTGTTCTGTGTACTTGCGGGTCAAAGTGCTTCCCCCTTTTACCATGTTCACGTGTTTCTGACTTAAGTCTCTATGTGGCCAATCCCCTGATCCCTAATTTTAAACTTGTTTGCCTTCACCTTAAAACAGGTAATAAATGGTTCTAAATCTAGACACTCTAAGTTTTGTGATTGTGTTGTTGAATCTTTCTTCTCCTCTAAATTGCTTTCAAACTATTTTCACTCTTAGCATTTTCTTTAGACTGTTTCTATTCCTGAAAACCTTTTCACTCCTGAAATCTTTACCTCTATACTTTTTTTACTAAGTTCTTTCAAAACTATGTCAAGCACTGTCACTTCCACTCTTAGATTACTTAAGTTTTCCACTCCAGTGTGTGTACTTCCTTGTAAGCCATGAAATTCCTTAAAACTCTGGCACACTAGGGCTGGCCCTTCCATACTGCATATAACTAGTTCTCTATTTAAGAAAGGGTCTTGGTGTGAGCATTTCCCTGGGTCCTTGAGGCCCTTGGGAACTTTGACACACAAGGATACCTTATTGGGCATTATGGGCTATGGCATCTATGGACTATCTAAAGGCCTGGTATCTCCAGGTTCACTTTGGGCCTATTTCAAGATCCCTATAACATAGCTTGTATTTATTTATGTAATTCATTCATCTATGGTCTGTAATAATAATCTTTGTAAACAGATATTGGGGAAATTAGTAAAAAGGGGGATTATTATATGATTTTTGTAGGGAAACCGGGTAGAAATCATGTGTTCGGTTTATTTTGTGTTTACTTGCATTAGAAATCATGCCTTTAGGACTATATTATGTTACTTGCATTAGAGATCATGTCATAGATCTGTTGTGTTATTTGCATTAGAAATCATGCCTTAAGATAATCACGTTTACTGGTTTCACATATTAGAAATATGTTGTAGTCTCATCACTTCATTTATCACGAAACTCTGCTTTTGCATAGTCATATAAATCCTGCTTTAGAAATCCTGCCTAATAAAATGACCATTCTCTATGTGCATTAGAAATCCTGCTTTAGGACTTTATTTTCATTCGCTTTAAATCACGTCTATATCTCCCAAATCAATAACTATCCCGTCTATAAAGATGTTTAAAAACAACCCCCAACACATAGACACCATGTTATAAGGTAAAACCAGTTTCGTGATAATCAACACCTAGAAAAGCATGTTTCTAGGACGTGTTAAGACTCAGACAGTTTGCTTCCCATTAATCAATTTCCAGAATACTGTTTGCGTTTTAGACAACATGTGATAAGGTATACCTTAATCACGCCAAGGCAAGACTTAGGAAATTAAGGTCTTATAAAAACTGTAAAACTATGCTTTGCTTATTTGTGACTGCCCAGATCCAACAGGTATTAAAATAAGTAGGCAAACTGATTAGCTTGAGGCCACTTCACTTTAAAACAATGCATAATATTCTCTGCTTGTCATTGTCACCTAGATATCCTGTTCTAGGACCTTTCTGAAATTCTCTGAAATCTGTTGTTTGAGACGTGCTAATTATCTGTTTACATGTGGAGGTAAACATGAGCCCCCTTAATTGTTTTCTTACTTGATAGTCATGTATGTTCTTTGTTGTCGCTTAGATTTTCCACTTTTAAACACCTTAGGAGAGTCTAAAACTGCCTAAAATTAGAGGTCCTAAATACCTCCGGGACCACAAGGAAGGGACGGGTAGTGCACGCTTTGAGTCCATTTAATTAAAATCACTTATATAACCGCTAAGAGGAGGGTGATCGAGTAGTAAAAGGATATGATGACATGTGCGCTAATACCACGCGTATCCCCTCTAGTTGAGGATGGATTACCGGGTATTGTACAGATGTGATCATATAGGCTAACAAACCTAGGACTTCCCTTTATTTATTTAAATATGTGTGCTTAGACAGCTCATCTGTGAAATTTCCTTTATTTACATATGTGTGCTTAGACTGCTTATCTGTTAATTGAATAATTCACAAAGTTAATTTGGCCGGGACCCACCGTTGTAGACCTCAAGGGGTGCCTAACACCTTCCCCTCAAGGTAATTTCATGCCCTTACCCAATCTCTGGTAACACAAACCAGTTTCATTAGTTATTTGCAATAGGTGCCCTAACGCACCTTAATCTGTTAGGTGGAGATTCTTCAACTTCTTCTACCCCTTTCCCAAAAATACATGAGTTGTCCCAAAAATGTCTAAACCCAATTTCGCGAGAAAAGGGGGGCGCGACACCCGGTAGGTTTTGAACCGCGGCGGGGAACCAAACGGTGGCTGTAATAATCAAAGAAATCAATTCAGAAGAAGGATAAGGAACAATAAAATGTATTCGAGGTAGTGACACTTAGATGTTTTTGTCATAATTATGAAAGGTTTCTAAGAAATGAGATGAAGAAGCAAGCACAGAGATAGGGTGAATGCAGGATGAAACACTTAGCTCTAAAAACTTGAGAATGTTGTAACAATATGAATGATATACACCTGAGGTATTTATAGGAGCCATTTGGGCAAATTTTGAGTAGTTGGAAAGTCGAACCAAAACGGTCCGTGGGCTTCTCGATAATAGTGCTGACGGCGACCCCTACGAAACCTTTGAGTCACGTCATTTAATGCTCTGACGAGGCTGATGTCATGATGGAAGTATCGAAGGGGCAAGAGTTTAAGACCGTTTCTTATCATTTCATTCGAAGAAACATGGGGACTATCTGTATACGGCTAAAACCGGAGAGACCGATTTTGTGATTATTATGGCTTTCGACTGACCAACTTCAGGACGCTCGAGGCATATATCGAGGATCAACCCCGAGGGTTCCCTATGCTCAACCTCGGGGCAGTATAAATCGGTGATTGTCATGGACGAGTCAGAAGCTCCTAAAAGGCACATGGTTAGAGTTGACCAGGTCTGCAAGAATAGTACAAGTCTATCCCGTGGCATTAAATAGCTGTACCAGCTACATATCTTTTAATAAATGTTTTTGTACTATGTTGAGATTTTCCCCACCTATATAAAGGGGACCCTTATCATTTCTTGGACACACAATATTCAATACAAGAATATTTACTGCTCTTTAACTTAAACATTCCCCATTGTCGACCCCTTTGATTTATTGCTTACATTTATTGTGTTATATTGATTTTTCTAAATTTATTACTCAACATTGATCATAAATATCCACCTTCAAGGCACATAGAACTGTTATAGCTCCAACGATCGTCCATTATTAATACCGAGCCTCGACCTCGAGGTCCTATCTAAGTCAGCTCAAACACCGACCAAGGGCAGTTTGGTTTACATATCTCTACTCTCTTTAATTCTTATCTTATTTCCTCAATTCACACTTAGCATCTATTGCTTAACAACTAGTATTAAATAAATCATATTTTTAGAACCACGAAATCAAATCTAATTGTAATTATCATTTCAAGGGAAACAAGCACAAGACTTCCACAACATATAGACCTAATATGAATGGAGTTGTGGAATCCGCCAACAAGAATATCATGAAGATACTGATGAAAATGGTAGAAAATCACAAACAATGGATAGGAAGCTACCGTTCTCCTTACTGGGATACCGTACCACAGTCCTCACATCAAACGGGGCAACTCCCTAATTGCTGGTTTATGGTACCGAAGCTGTTATTCCCGCCGAAGTGGAGATTCCTTCCTTGAAAATCATACAAGAAGCTAAGCTCGGCGATGAAAAATGGATAAGGATCCGTTATGAGCAGCTAGCCCTCATAGACGGAAAGAGGATGAACGCAGTATGTCACGGACAACTTTATCATAACAGAATGTCCAGAGCCTTCAACAAAAGAGTCAAGCCGAGACAGTTCATACCGACGCAGCTGGTGTTGAATAAAATCTTCCCGCATCAAGATGAAGCCAAGGGGAAATTCTCTCCCAACTGCAAGGTCCTTACATTGTCCATAGAGTACTGACAGGGGGAGCCCTCATACTCACGGAAATGGGCGGAGAAGTCTAGCCAAAACCAATTAATTCGGATGCAGTTAAGCGATATTATGTGTAAACTATTTATGTCTTCCTCAAATGATGTAAATTGAACTACGCTCGACTTGATTCCCGTTCAAGAGGGGATACGTAGGCAGCCCTGTGGGTTGGGTCACAATTCTATAAAATTTCTATTTTCCCCACAATCAGAAAATTGGGGCAGAATTTTGATGAGGACCCTCAAAATTTCGAAGCAAGTTCAGTCGATCGTAGCGTGTAGAGCAGTCAGAAAGGTCATATAGTTAACTGGGGTAGAAGTTTGAGGAGGACCCTCAAAATTCTACGACAAAAGCAGTCGCTATATCAGTGATCGTGTCACAATCACTGGTTCATCTAACCAATTTCTAAAACTATATTTTTACTATGTCTTAAAAAACTAGGCATGCTTGTTTTTGAAATAAACTCTGTTTAGCAAATGTTGCCCCGATAATTTGAGCAGGGCTTGCAGACAAAGCGAAGCAAATCAAGCAAGCCGATAGAGGCACGAACCGACCTCCCCCTACAGAACTTAGGATTTTTCTTTGAATGCAAGAACAAGGAATATTCACATCTTGGAATCACATCCTTCATAACACAAAGATACCGAACTCACTTCTAGCTAAGAAATACTATTCTATGATATATTAGTTGTTCACCTTGCATGGGACTAAGCCCTGTCTCGAATTATTGCATGAGGCTAAGCCCTGTCTCCTTATCTGCATAAGGCTAAGTTCTGTCTTCTCTCTGAATGGGACTAAGCCCTGTCCCGAATTTTGCATGAGGCTAAGCCCTGTCTCTCCATTTGCATAAGGCTAAGCACCGCCTTCAATTTGCATGGGACTAAGCTCTGTCCTGAATTCTTGCATGAGGCTAAGCCCTGCCTCCATATTGGTATAAGGCTAACCTATGCCTCACTTAGCATGGGACTAAGACCTGTCCCGAATCGTGCATGAGGCTAAGCCCCGCCTCCTTATTTGCATAAGGCTAAGCATTGCCTTCACTTTGCATGGGACTAACCCCTGTCCCGAATCTTGCATGAGGTTAAGCCCTGCCTCTCTATTTGCATAAGTATAAGCACTGCCTTCAATTTGCATGGGACTAAGCCCTGTCCCGAATCTTGCATGAGGCTAAGACCTGCCTCCATATTTGCATAAGGCTAAGCATTGTCTTCACTTCGCATGGGACTAAGCATTGTCCCAAATCTTGCATGAGGCTAAGCCCTGCCTCCATATTTGCATAAGTCTAGGCAGTGCCTTCACCTCTCATGGGACTAAGCCATGTCCCGAACCTTGCACTAGGCTAAGCTTTGTCTCAATTTTACATGAGGTTATGCCTTGCCTCTTTATTTGCATAAGGCTAGGAACTACCTTCAATTTTCATGGGATTAAGCAGTGTCCCGAACCTTGCACGAGACTAAGCTTTGTCTCTCTGGTATTACCTATTCTCTTCTTTCGGGCTAAGCTTTGACCAACACTTCATACAAGACTAAGCCCTGTCTTGTCGCTTCGAGCATCATGTCTTTGCACATCATGGGCTGAAATATCGCCAACTTGTCCGAAGCTTTCATAGTCTGAAGGCACCATCCTCATAGCTAGAAGAAACCATGCTATGGCCCGAGGATCCATCAAACTTGCATATCATTATTCAAAGGCGTCATGGTTCGGAGGCACCATTTTTATGGCCCAAGAACATAATTTCATGGCCTGCGAATCCCACACTGCACAATTCATGGCCCAGGACATCATGGTCTAAGGACGTCATCCTCAACCGTCCAAAGACAAATATCATGGTCTAAAGGGAATTCGCATCATGTTTAAATTTACGCAAAATACATGCTTGTAGTACACCTTTTATTTGTGGGAGCAGTCCTGTTGGATCAAGAAGCTGAATGGTTTTGAAGATTGACAATGGAACTTAGAGTTGAACTGGGTCCATCATCGGAGAAATAGACACATGCAGAGTTAAGGGAACGTGAGGTGCACAAGTAGGAGATAAACGAAATATGTGATCTAAAGAGATATCTCATGATCGAAAAGGTTGCAAATTGATAAGGAGATGGACTCCTTATTCAGTAAGAACATAATCAAGACAATGGAGGACTTAGGGAGTTGAGATCAACTAGAACTCTTCCACCAAGGAAGAGTAGCATCCGAATTCTAGTGAATCTCTTTGTCTACTAATCCTATATATTGTTTAGTATTCTTCCTGTACAACTACGCACAAACGCAGAAGCAAAAAGAGAATTGAGAGCAAAATTACCAAAGCAATTTTGCAAGCAGTTCGTGTGAGAATTGAGTGTGCGACTCTGAAGCCACTTGAACCAACTAGAAGAACCAGTTCCATCTGTTGTCTTTTAGTCTAGTTTATTTGTAGTAGGTGATTACAAAATTGTACCTTTGAGCTTTATCTAGAAGCAATTGTAATAGGTACTGAGTGTTCAAGTTATAGTTAACATGAAGTTTGTCGCAAATAGCCAAAGGCTAGTTTGCCATAAGGGTATTAGAGTTAGTCCTTAGGCTTACAAAAGAGTTAATTTTGTAAATGATGTTTGGCTCATTGATTTGATGAAGAGTTTGGGAAAATCCTACTGGGAAGTAGGTCGTTGTTTTTTCACCTTTTGAGTTAGGTGTTTTCCACGTAAAATTATTGTGTTCCTTTATTTCTGCAATTATTATTCCGCAAACTGTAGGAGTTGGAACACGTACAAGAACTTGGTCCTTCTATAACTAGTGTTGTAACAACCCGACCGGTCGTATTGAGATCCAGCGCGTCATTCAGCAGTTGGGGGTCATGAACAACTTCATTTCGGGTATTGTGACTTGTGAGTATGGTCAGAGTTGAAATTCAGGAGGTTCGGAGTTAAATTGAAAGGAAAATTCTCATTTCAGAAAAACCTTAAGTTGAAGAAATTGAGTAAGACTGGAATTTTGAGTAAACGACCTCGGAATAAGAATCCAAAGGTTCCGGCAGGTTCGTATGATGATTTCGGACTTGGGCATATGTCCGGATCGGGATTTGGATAACCCGGGAGCGTTTCGGTGTATATAGTGGAAGTCAGCATTTTTGAAGAAATTTCCTAAGTTTGGCTTGAAGCACATTTCAATGATATTGATGTCCGTTTGGGATTCCGAGCCTGGAAATAGCTTCATATGGTGATTCTGGAGTTGGCAGCGCGATCGGAAGTGAATTCGGATGTCCGGAGGTCATTTTGAAGTCATTTGGCTAAAGATAGAAATTTGAAGGTTTTTTAGAAGTTTGACCGAGCGTTTGACTTTTTGATATCGGGTTCGGATTCCAGTTCCGAAAGTTGGAGCAGGTCCGTAATGTCGAATATGACTTGTGTGCAAAATTTGGGGTCAATCGTACGTGATTTGATAGGTTTCGGCATCGGATGTAGAACTTTGAAATTTCAAAGTTCATAAAGTTTGAATTATAGTGCGATTCGAGATTTCGGCGTTGTTTGATGTTATTTGAGGCCTCGAGCGAGTTCATATCATGTCTTGGGACATGTTGGTGTAATTGGTTAAGGTCCCGAGGGCCTCAGGTAGATTTCGGAAGGTTAACGAAATGAATTTCGGACAAAAAAAAAAAAGGAAAAATTGCAGAAATTTCTGCTGCACTTTTGGACAGCAATATATGGATCGAAGAGCTAACTTTGGAAGCGTATATATAAGAATATATAAGTTAAGGAATTTGAAAACATACAAAACATGAAAGTTGTAGATCATGACGTCTAGTTTTCAGAACATTAAACCATTTGTCATTTGGAGTTTTGTGAAAAATGTTATGACCGATTGAAGATGGCTGGTAGAGCAGTTTCGCCAGAATTTTCTGATGCATGGAGCCGACTTAGAAGCTCATATCTCGGGAGATATAAAGAGTTATATGGTGTAAGACCTATCAAATTAATTATCTTCGAGTCTAGTTTCTAAATATTCAAACAATTTTTTATTTGGATATTTCTACAAGAAGTTATTGGTGTTTTAACAGAAGGTTTTCAAAAATGGAATTTTAATAGAATGTACAACCTGTGCAGCACAAGTGCAAGATACAACTCGATGAAGTAGGGGCAGATTCTTTAAACACGAATTTTGGCCATTTCTTTCATTTGGCTTGGATGATTTGGGAGAGAATTTCAAGGGGGATTTCATCAAGCATCAAAGTTAAGTTGTTTCTACTTATTTCCAAGTTAAATACAAGATTCATTACATAGATTTGATATGAGAAATTGGAAAAAATGTGGAGAAATTGCAAAGAAACCTAGAATTGATAAAATTTGATTTTAGCCACGAATTGAGCATGAATATTGGAGTAAATTGTGTGATTGAACTAGTAAAGCCTCGGGTAGAGATTATCTTCAAGAAATTTCGGAATCCAGGCACGTGGGCCCGAGGGCATTTTGGTCAATTCACTGAGCGGAGTTGGGAAATTATATAATCTGAATTTTTAGAAAATATTAGAGTATATTTTCATTGGTTTGTTGTTGTTTTGTTAGTTTGGGGGCGTTGTGCATCCATTGGAGTCGTCGGAAGGGCTTGGAAGCCGGTAATGGAGCTTCGGAGCGAGGTGAGTTTCCTTTATAACCTTGTAAGAGGGAATTGTCCCCATAGGTGTTCTATATGATTTGTGTAATTGTTTGTGGGGGGCTATGTACGTACCAAGTGACGAGAGTCTGTACGTAGTGGCTATTGTTGTTATGTCCGGGTAGTTAGGCCCCACATCATGCCCTGTGTTCTTCTCGTATGGAATTATATGCTATGAAACCTTATTATATGTAGTTTTGTTTCTCTGAGATTTATGGAATTTAAATAATATAAAAGGAATTGTTTTACAGAAAATAAAATGAAAGGAATTGTTTTACGAAAAATAATATGAAAGGAATTGGTTTACGGAACATAAAATGAAAGGAATTGTTTTACGGAAAATAAAATGAAAGGAATTGTTTTACGGAAAATAATATGAAAGGGATTGTTTTACGGGAAGTAGTATGAAAGAAATTGTTTATGGAAAGTATTATGAAAAGGAAAGAATATTGTGTGTGCATGTAACCGCTTCGCAATTTACATTCCGCGAGCGGAGTGTGTTTACCCCCACTCTTATGGGATCGGGTTGTACGCCACAACGCATTTAAAGATACATTTATGGGAGCGGGCCATACGCCACGGCGGATTTAAAGATACATTTATCGGAGCGGGTCATACGCCACGACAGATTTAAAGATACATTTATGGGAACGGGCCCTACCCCACGGCAGATTTAAAGATACATTTATGGGAGCGGGCCGTACGCCACGGCGGATTTAAAGATACATTTATGGGAGCGGGCCGTACGTCACGGCGGATTTAAAGGTTCACTTTTGGGACGGGCCGATCTACCCTCGGCATATATATGTATATATACATAGGATATACATCTTGTGACTTAAACTGTTAAATTGATTTAAGGACGTCAATTGTTAAATGTTTTCATGACTAAAGACTTGTCAGCTGAATGGGGAAAAATGTAAAGGAAATTACTTATTTACTTATTTTCAGAAATTATTCGGATTTTAGTGCCTTATATATATATTTGCTGCTTAACTACCTTCACATGTCTACTGCTTGCAGCATATTCTGTCCTATTTATATTGTTGGACCTTAGTGAGTGTCAAGTCGACCTTTCGTCACTACTTCGTCGAGATTAGACGGGATACTCACTGGGTACATATATGTATATGTACTCATACTACACTTTCTGTGCATTTTGTTGCACAGTTACCTTTATAGTACAGTGATCGATTTGGGGACGTATAANTAGTACAGTGATCGATTTGGGGACTTATACGGGCTACATTCATCCAGAGGCGTTCCACAGCTGCCGGAGTCTCCCTTCTGTGTACTTACATTTTATATGTCATGACCCGTTTCCGGGTTGTGATGGCGCCTGTCGTGGAACCAGGCTAGCCAACCGTTACAACAATACTCAATTCATTTACTAGAGAAATTTACTCATTATTGGCTCAACTCATAGAAATACGGAAATTTTTAATCATTTAAAACAGTCTAACAGAAGAAATAAGCTCCAACAATCAATCTAGGATCTGGAGTCACGCAGTCATGAGCTACTAACATCAATATAACTGAGAAATAATACTGAAGTTTTAAGTTTCCAATTTCTAATACAGGAGGGAAAATAAGGAAAGGAGGGACGGGACAGCGAACGCCAGCTGCTACCTCGTCGGCTCTGAGGGATAAGCTGCTATCACCGATCCGCGTCAAATCTCGGTGCACCCGGATCTGCACACACAGTGTGCAGGTAAGTAAGGAAAACAACCTACGGTTCGAGGAGGTAGTGACGAACTCAACCTCCATAAATAAACAGTTCAAATAATGAAAATTCCAGAAATAACCGAGAATATCGGTGACAATCATGTTATGTAAATGGCCCTGGAAAACTTAGTAAAAATCCGGGAATAACAAATGAATGACATGTATGTAGTATGCAGCTATCACAGGTGGTCCTCTTGGTACACATAGTTGGCCATTGGCCCAGGGAAATCCATCCCGTAACATGTACGAC
>ML265045.1:100275-124258 GCA_005239495.1 Nicotiana undulata | reverse complement strand
CCTAGTACACATAGGATTAGGGTTAGTGTTATTTACTCCTATTTGACTACTTAACTAACAATAATGTTTATACTCTCTCCTCAAGCAGATTGCATATTCTTTGATCAGTGAACAAGAAGGACGTGCACGGGTCCCAGATGACTACATTTCATTTGTTGGTCTACTTGCTGACCCACGTTATTGTGGTATTGATCTATCTTCTGTTCTAAAATTTTTACTTGCTTATGTGTGCCTCGGATTCTGCAACCTGTTCTGTAGATCCTGCTACTTAGATATGAGCTTTATGATCTTTACATTTTGGCCCTGATCTCTAGCATTCAGCTCTGTGTTTGTTGAACCGTCACGAATTTTGTCCACTTTCATTTGCATCAACCTGCTTACAAGAGTAGGCATATGCATTTGATTCACAGTCATTTCCTGTGAATTTTCTGCATTCTTATCTAGAAAATGGGATCTTTGCCTTGCTATGTAGACTAAGACGTTTTTCCTATTTTTCTTTTTAACCAACTCATACTAAATTCTTACCCTCCGACTTCTTATTTTGATGTACTTTCAAGGTTTTGCACCTCTCAAGCACAAGCAAGATAGAAAAACGAAAGCACCCCGCTAAAGTTTTTCACAAAACTAGTGAAAACGTTCTTCGAACTCACGTTAGAAGAATGTAAGATGAAAAGAAACCTCATCCACACGTTCTTCAATCCCACAAGATTGCAAGAGCGTTGAATAAAGGAAGAACAATGAACTAAAAAGTAAATCACGTTTTTGAAGCAACAACAACAACAAACCCAGTTCGATCCCAACAGGTGGGGTCTGGGGAGGGTAGTCTGTACGCAGACCTTACCCCTACCTAATGCAGGTAGAGAGGCCGTTACGTTTTTGAAGCAAGAGCTTAGAAAAACTAATCACCAACCTTTATTTTCAGCATATTGATCCCTTTAAATAGGCCTTACAATGAGTGAAATTGACAAGGTTAAGGAAAACTAATCCTAATTAAACTAGAATAAGAATAAGGCTAAGAAAATCTATCCTAACTAAAATAGGAAAAAGAATTCTAGTAAGAATGGGATACCAACTAACAATCCTAGTTTGACTAGAACTACAAATATAATCCTAATAAAACAAGAATTAAATTACTAGGAAGCAAGTAATATGAAATCCTTATCTTTAAGCAAAAGAAATCCTAATCTTGAATGGATTCTTGGACTTCTTGAATTTCTTAGATTCTTGTCCTAGTTGATCTTCCGTCATATTTCTTCGTCAGTGGAGTGAATTTATCTTTCAGGAAGGGGAGGAGAAAACTTGATGGAGGTCATAGTTTAAGCTGGGTTTGTCTAAGGGCTAAAGGGTTGGGCTGCAGTGGTCAATGTTCTATGTTCTTTTGGCTTAGGCAAGCAGGGCTGATGGAAGGCATAATGCGTTTTAAATATGTTATAAGATCATAACTAATTATCTGATTGTTGTCTTAGGCCTCATTTGTTTTTTTTAAGATTAAGACGTCTGAATCTGAATACACATCTGAATATCAAGATGTGTATTAAGATTAAGACATCTGAATCTGAATACACATCTGAATATATTAAGATGTGTATTAAGATCTGAATAGAAATAATTAAGACTGTTTGATTTTTAACATCTCAATGTATAAAATTTATCTTTATTTGAAAATTAATAAACATAAATTCAAATAAAATACTAACTAATCTAATATTCTATCGAATAAAATATATAGTTTTTTAATATGATGTTTGTTGGTGGTGATGGCTAACGGGTGAATGCCGACTAGAGGCGGTGGTTGGTGGTAGTTTTGGTTGATGATGGTGGTTCATGCTAGTAGCTAGTAGTGATTGGTAGCGGTGGAGATTATGATTGAGGATGGTGGTGGTGGGCGGTGATAGTTAAAAATGGGCGGGTGGTGGTAGTAGTTGTGATTGAGAAAGGTAGTGGGTGGGTGGTGGTAGGTTATAATATGGGCAGTGTCGTCTGTGGTTGTTGATGGTGATGGGGTGGTCAATTGTGGTAGTTGAGGTGGATGAGTGTTGATTGTGGGTGAGAATGATATATGGTGTTCAGAGTGGTGGGGATAATGGTTGGTAATGGCCCATAATGGTGGCGACTATGATTGAGGATGATGGCAGCGTGGTGGTGGTTGAGTATGGTGGTGGTGGCGGCATGGTGGTAGTTGATAATGGTAGGTGGTGGCGGCAGTTAATAATGAATATGTGATAGCATCTTAATGAAATTAAGTCTCTGTTATACATTATAATCATACAGACCTATTCAAACCCATTAAGTTGTTGTGAAGTAAAAAAAAAACACTTAATGATTAATATCTGAATAATTAAGACTCAGACTTTAAAAACAAACGCACTTAATGTCTGAGATCTGAGTGATTAAGATTCAGACCTCCATTAAGTGCAAACAAATGAGGCCTTAGTTGTGGATTATCTAGCACAGATTTTGCTGACTAAGTGATTCACGTGTGACAGTTTGTCAAACTAAACTACGTTTAATTATTTTGGCACTGTCATAATGCATGTTTTATATAAATTCTTACTTTTTTGTGTATAATAGGCTGCAGTTTTACTCAAACAGGAAGAGCCGTTGAAAAGGGAACTCGTTTCTTTTTATCCAATTATGGTCGAAATGTAATTCCTCATCTTGATTGATCAAAAGAGTCTTTGTTACTGATTAAAATAAGAATAAGTGTCTCAAATAACTTCCAGGAACTTGTTTAGATGCTTTTGGTTTTTGCCTTTTGCCTTTTTGGTGTAATCTTTTGGATGTCAAAGATGAAAATAGCTTGGTAGATCTCATCGGCTCACTACAGGGACAGGAACTGTACAGAAGGAACTCTTTCTTTTTGTTTTTGTATAGAAGGGTTCTGACGATGTTGATGTACTAGCTCCATGCTAGTGCTAGATTTTTTTGTTTCTATCAATTATCCATTACTTACCCGTTCAGAAAGAAAAAAATAACTGTCAGGAACCATTTTTTCTTATGATAAGGAATACTGCCGTTTATCATGAACAACTTTCTAAAAAAGCATAGATGAGTTAACTTAAAGTTCAAGAGCTTTGTGAAAATGTATCAAGGAAAGGGATTATTTTGGCCCTCGTTAACTATAAAAATGCTGTTTCTAATTTAATCTCTCTCTCGGATGGCTGGAATACTCTTCCTTTTTTGTGTTCTTCATACACACCCTAAAGCAACTGCAGGGGTAGAACAGTTTGAGTTTGGACGCGGTATTTAGTGGAGGAAGTATCTATTTGACTAGAAGGAGCTTAGATCGTAAGGTCCTTGGATAGATCAGCCTTGCAATGGTTTTGATGAAGGGTCTCTGTGTAGATTGAAAAGGAGTATTACTTCTGTCTTGTAAAGAGGATAAATTCAACATCTTCTTTAGGATAACTGAAACTTCAGAAAAGCAGATTCTTATTGTTTTCTCCTTTTCTTCTTCACAAAATTAGACGCATCAAACTTTTTTTCATGAGATAAAGTTAATTGTTGTTACCAAAGAATAACAGTATATGGGTAAAGTCTTTTTGCGCCCTACTAAACCAATTGTGTCTTGAACTTCTCTACTAGGGTGTAAGTTTTGAGCAGATGGAGAATTGGAATTTGTGGGAACTAAACATCTTCTTGCTTGTTTGGGCAGGAATATCTTATGATGAGAAAGAAGAAGTCAGAGTTCTTCTAAGACAGGTGTTAAAAATTTTCTTGCGCACAGCAATGAAAAGCTGTTTTCCTGCTTTGAACATGTCCATTGCTTCCATTGTGTTGTTTCTCTTCATGGATTAAATTGTTTCCTTATGTAGCTACATGTATATTAGAGACTATGTTACTTGGATTTGTTTAGGGGTACGTATTTAGTGTGGGTGTGCATAATTATCTGGTATGGGTACATGCAGTTTTTTGCTAATTTTTAGTGTATTTTGAAGAATTTGCATGAAGTTCCCATTAAGAAATCACACCCTTTCTACAGCGGGTATGTCGAAGAAAATGATGGATCCTTTTAACATAGTTACAGAACGTAATATGTGTACTTTCTGCCTTTTAAGGGGAAGACAAGGTGCGGATTTTGTCAAAATTTTGCACCTAATGTGGAGAGCCAACTACTAAATTTGAAGGGAAGGAAATAAACAGCACATGTTTGTGTCTATTTATTTTCTTGCCTAAGAAAATAAAGGTAGATGTGTCCTTTCACACGCTGAGTAGTAAGATTTTGCTATTGTGCTAAAGGTCCTAGCCACGAGAGAAGCAAGAGGTTCTATTATTTCATCTGTTTTCTAATCTCTCTTTCCTGGCCGAAGTTTCTATGGCTAAAAGATGGAAGAATCTTTCTCATGTTGTGTGAATTCCCTTTATTACTCTAGGAAAGCTATCTTTTGCCTTAACTATGTATTTCTCATTTCATCCAGTGGCATTCCGTAAGTGTTAAATTGTAGCACGTGCGAGAAATCCTGACGAGTCAGATAAATTACTAGAAGGTCAACAGCGAGATGGTTCAGCTGATGAATTCTTTGTCTAAGCCTGTTTTGCATCTAAAACTAGCAGATAGACTAACAGAAGTAGAATTATTATACTATTTTCATGTCTCTTTTTGTGCTTGAAAATATAGATATATGTGCAGTTTTTCAGTCACTAAATCTACTTAAGGTTTCTCTGGTTAATTGTGTCTTTCACATTTCCAGGACCCTAAATATTGGACATATAGACCGTTGTCTGAACAGATGATCCGTGCCGCGGCAGATGATGTTCGATTTCTTCTTTTTATATATCATAAGATGGTGCAAAAGTTGAATGACAAGTCCTTATGGCGCCTAGCTGTGCGTGGTGCCCTCTATTGTCGCTGTTTCTGCATCAATGACAATGATTTTGCTGACTGGCCACCTCTACCTCCAATTCCAGGTTATTTCTTCCCTTTCTCTCTCAGTATTGACTGGTCTTTTGACTCTTAAATCTGAATTTGTACATATATATTTGAATGGTTTTATTTTTTGGCAATACAAGAATTCTATTGGCTGTGACCTATGTTCTTTCAGTTATTCTGTTGTACCTTTTCATCATTCCAAGGTCAAATAAAAAAGGTGGAAAGAATTTCTCTTAGTTACGTTGTTCAACCCTAAGCTTGATGTATATATAAAAAGCATTTGTGGTCTATCTCTTAGAAATGATTGTAATCTTTCAAGCATATGCTTATACGAGTAAATGTGAGATTTAGAGAACCGCTAGTTTAGAGAAACCCTAGTTTGCCTGAAAAGATAAATTATTTAGTATGGAACTGAAGTGGATCTGAATAAAGTGGAATGTATATGAAGGATTTATATGGCCGACCTCAACTAATTTGGAACTGAAGCCAAGTTGATTGATTGAAGCATATAGGCAGTTATAAGCATGCTGTCATGCTGATAAAAGTTTGATGGGTTCCACAAGGACAGAAATTTTGTAAGTAGTACCTTTTTAAGAAGCATGACTTCTAAAATTATCTAGACCTGAGATAAGGAGGTTAAACTGGTGAAACCTTCTATTGATGGTTGTCAAGAAAGTTTCACTTGATAATGCAATGAACTATGTAGTTATTCAGTTCTTGAACCATGCAGATGTTTGTTTTATATGATCAACATAGACATACATCCAAATATGTTACTGCTGGGGTGTAGAACTCAGACTGAAGAAAGCACGTCCCAGATGAAATTCTTATGTTTGTACCTTTTAGAGCAGAAGAACTAATATTAGGTGGGTTGTGATTGCAGAAAATATTGCTGCTGATGGAAGTATGCCCGAGGAAGAAGTCTTGTCTGTTATTGATGTTCCCTCGGGGAAAATGGGACGTGTTATTGGCAGAAGGGGAGCTTCTATATTGTCGATAAAGGAGTCATGCAAGTATGTTTCTTTGCTTCATTGGTTAATGTGTGCCTATGTGTGAGGATAAAAACACACTTTCAATTTCCCGAAGGTTATTTAAATGCTCAACTTTTGGGCTTAAAGAGCACGGATAATATGTTGATCACATCTGCTCCAATGCACTAATTTCCTCTTTATTTTATATCCCATCATTGAACTATAGAACAAATGCATCTTGCATAGAGAATGGGAAAGAGAGGGTAAGAGAGAGTGAGCATGTCAAACAACATATTGCCCGACTGTTACCTGAGCTTAGTTTAATTATTTCTAATATCTTATCACGTGTGCTGGACCGTAGCCCCTTTAACTCAGTTGATGAGCTTGGTATGATAATATTTTAAGTCAATAATACCTGAGGTCAGAACATTTATAATTGTGCTTTGACAGCTTTCTCTATCCTTGTGCGAAAAAAGATTGTTTTGATAGAAGAGGAAACAAGAGAAATATAGAGCCCCCGTTTGGACATAAACTTTTGTTCACTTTTTCTCGAAATCAGCGTTTGTTCATAAAATTTCCAATTTTCACTTGAAGACGCATTTTGGAAATTTTCGAAAATTTGAAAAACTCCAAAAAGCTGTTTTTCAAAAATTTCACTCAAATCACTCACAAAACTTCAAATACAACCCAAACTAAAATTTATGTCCAAACACAACTCTAAATTTCAAATACCATTTTCACTTGAAAAAATTTTCACCATTTTTTTACAACTCTTATGTCCAAACGCCTACATAGTATTTCAAAGGAAAATTGGTCACCAGAAACTAATTTTTTGAAAAGTTAGTAACCTGTCCAAGAATATTTTGGTTTTGTAATCTAACTCTTAATGTACAGCAGTTAGTAGAGTTCGGAAAATGTATAGGGTTTATCTATTTTCATGACGGTGGGGCCACCTTGTGCGCACCCACAGGTTACCTGCTACCTCCCACTAGCACAGGTAACTCTGTCCACCATGGCTTAGCTAGTGGAAGAAACCAGCTAGTATTTTTTGTCTCTGACGGGATTTATGTATAGGTTTACTAGTAATGAAGTAATCATGTTTTTTTACTTTGACAATCTTTTCATTTGCAGTGCTGAAATATTCATAGGAGGTGCTAAAGGTCCTGCTGACAAGGTTAGTGCTATAGTGTCAAAGATTGAATGCTATTATACCTGTTGAAATTCTCCTTGCACCAAAAGTGTTTACATCCATAAATATGTTGTTTCTTCTTTTTAACTTGTAAGAGTTCCAAGAAAAGAATTAATTACAATGCTGATCTGCTGGTAAAGTTTCCCGGGGTTAACATAAACAAGACCATGCAGCTTTAATCTAAATGTCGTATTGGCTCAACTACCTTGGGTGAAGCTGTTTACCAAGTTTACTGTGTACCTTTTGAGATCCTCAGGTGGTCGGTTGCCTGTTTTCGTGACTTAATTAGATCCAAAATGCAAACAGTTTCGAGTTTTTCCACTTTAAAGCTGTTCAATTTATATGTTGTTTTATGGAACTCTTACTGCAGTTGTAGTCTACTTGTTTACTTGTCTCACCTAGGATTGCTTTGGTGCAGGTTTTCATCATTGGACCAGTGAAGCAGGCTAGAAAAGCCGAAGCCATTCTAAGGGGGAAACTAGATTTCTAAGCAGGAATTCATGCAGGACTTATATTGTATCTTTAGACTTGCTCTTGTGTACCATAAATAAGCAGTTTGGCGGCTACAATTCAAAATTTGATTGCTCACTAGTTACAGTGTTTTGGTTACTGATGAAGTTTATAATATGAGTCTTAAGCGATTGCTGCTATCTTTTCCCTTTGTTAGCACGCTTTGAATCTCGAAGAAAATATCATTAATCACAAACGTTTTCAATCACTTTGATGTCGAAAACAATTCTTGATTTATTGATTTCATCTCCAGTTCTGAATCATAGTTTTCTCAAAAACTGTAAAAGATATAATGAAGGCAGTCAAACAAGATGCCGCTCCATATAGAAACATTAATACTTAGCAATGAATATCTGACTGAATACATAGCCCCGACTATCAAACTGACTTACAGGTTCAGCTAGCGCGAGCAACCACATACTGCCGAAAAGATATTGAGTGTTGTTTATTGATGTATATGACAAAGACCTTAAAAGTACTGTTTTTGAAAATAGGATACAAGGAAGCTAACGATTGGCGTAAAGTTGTATCGTACTTCAAACAGTGGCTGGTTACCCAATATCTGGTCACTTCCCTAATGTACACAATCACGTTGTTGGTCTCCATTCGTCAAGCTCACAAATGAATATCTCGAGTGAAAATAGGCGAATTAACATATGTTGCAAGGCGCAATAAGACAATTATTCACTTCTGAAAGCCGCCAAACTGATAGTTTTGTGTGTTAAGACTTGAAAATATGTCATCTCCAGCTGTTGCTGCTGATGGGAAACCAGATCTGCCATGCCCGATTCCTTGACCCATTGCTCTGCTAGTGTAGAAAGTAGTAGGCCCTTTTTCTCTCTCATCTGATCCATCAGTCAATCCTCCTACAATGCCAACATCTGCAAGGTTGACTTTTTTGGCTGCGAGTTAGGGGGAAAAGGAGTAAGTTCAAAAGGTATATACCATCAGGTAGAAAAGTTAAGTCGACATTAAGCTGTCCTTGTAATTGACATTGGTGAGTATCCAATCAATGAATCGAAAAAAGAAAGGAACTAAAAAAGAAAGAGTTCGCTTATCTGAGTACGCCCACCTGGTCTCTGAAAGTTACACCAAGATCATTCACAAAATCAAATAGGACAACCAGGAGGCAGTCTTTTTCTAAATTTAGTTTTCAGAAGTTAAAGAAATTAACTGTAAGACTCATTTCAACTTTAATGCACAACACCTCAAAAATCTACCCTTGATGAAAAAGCAGTACATGACTACATGCCACTAAATACGAATAGCAACAAGATTTTAAAAATTAAACTAAATTTAGTGATGATATCCAGCACTCAGAACTTACGTGCAGTTATATTCAGATCAATCAGCCCGCGGCTCAGTGAATCAGCCCATATTCCAGACCTGACTTGAAATGTATCCTTCTTTGGCAGTGTTTTAGCTTCAACAGACGATTTGCTTAATTTGTCATGAGCATCATGACTCCCACCATTGCTAGCATTTTCATCGGGCATTGATACAGGTTGAGAAACAAATGCACCAAAAGGATCAGAGTTATCAAAAGTATTTAGTGGAACTGAAGCAAATGGATCAACAGTGTTAATGTTTATCTGGTCTAGTTTTGAAGATCTGTTATCAGATTGTACAACAGGATCCGCTGCAGCGAAAAAATCTATTGTTGAAGCTGCAGCTGAAGGGGCAGGCTGGGAAGCAAACAGATCCACACCCTTCTGCAGAAAAAACAAATGGTTACTTTGTAACAAACTAAGCAATATTAAGAGCAAGATTTTAACAGGGTGGAGGGATTCATACTGGAGTTTGGGAAGTTACACCCGTAATCTGTGATTTTGAAAATCCGTTATTAGACTGTACAACAGGATCTGGTGCAGCGAAAAAATCTATTGTTGAAGCTGCAGCTGAAGGGGCAGGCTGGGAGGCAAACAGATTCGCACCCTTCTGCAGAACAGACAAATGGCTACTTTGTAACGAACCAACCAATATTAAGAGCAAGAGTTTAAACAGGGTGATGGAGGGATTCATACTGGAGTTTGGGAAGCTACACCCGAAATCTGTGGTTTTGCTGATACAAAAGTGGCATCAGCAAATAAATCAACCTCTGATGGATCAGTGTTCACAGTAGACGTAGCAGCTGGAGCAGGTGTCGGTGCATCCAAGAGGTCACCGATCAAATTTTGCCCAAATAGATCTACTTGGTTAGAATTTCCTGTAGAAGGCTCTGTTTGACAGCCAAAATAAGTTATAGTAAATTTCGAAAACGAGAAATAGCAAATCAAATAGTAAGTTGCGGTCTACATGAGATTAGGACCTCAATGGTTTCATTTCCAACACGCATATGTGCTCTCATTTCAGTTGTGTCATTACCCCTCTCCCATCTCGCACCGAGAGATTTATGACAACTTTTTTAACTTTGCCACATCTAAAAGGTCTGGTGCACTTCTACACAATAATTTAATCTAAAGATAGATGTCTTCTCTATCAAATAGATGTCTTATAGATTGAGTAATAATTTGTTTTTGTTTTTTTTAATAAGGTAAGATATTTTATTAATGATGTATTGAGAATGTACTTCAGAAGTACATGGAGAGGAAATCAAGTCCCCGTCAATAATTTGTTGTTTTCTTTGACCATTGCTAATGTTAATATGCCCTAGTTCCTTAATGATTGTCTCCAACACAATAGGACAGCCAGATAATAAAACTTCGTTTCACCTCTAGCATTTTTTGGTTCAACCAGGACACCAATAAATTTTTACCAGACTCAAAAAGAAAATAGGTTTTGATGTAACACACAACTTATGCTGCTACCTTTAATAAAGTTCTCTAATTTGTTGAACCCACCCATGCACATGCAAAAAAGTTATAGAAGTTCTTTTGCCCAAACCATCAAAGCTGTAAAGTTACAGAACCTTCGTAAACAAAACATGTTATAGGGAACTGTGCATAACGAGGGCCTCCTATAAAACACAAAATAGAAGACCAGATACTTACTAGCACTCGAATTCCCCCGAGGATCAAAATCGTCAAAATCTTCCTCGTAATTGCTTGATGGTACAGTTGAGCTCTGTGAAGAAGACTTTTTAGGCTCACCTATCTTCTTCATCGTCTTTGATCCACTAGCCAAAACAGTATCCTGATCTTTGCTGCAGATGTCATTAATGTTAACCAAAAAGAGACACGAATTAAAACATGGAAGAAAGCTGAGAAACAGTTTATTTGAACTAAAGTCAATGCCAGTGCAAAATTTAATCTATGATTTAAATAAAGAGGGAAGCTAAAGTTCAAACAAACTCTATATAGCAGCTTAAAGTATGAGGGACAGGCCAAAAACAATTTGAGAGCCAAAAGCAAGAATGGCGTTGACCATGGAGCAACCTATTGAAAAAACATGAATGGTTATGCATCACCAGTTTGTGTTAGCAACAACATGAACATCTGAGAAGACAATAACTAGACCCTTAGCCTCATGAACTAACGGCAATTTAATTTTTGCCATGTTTGCTGCAAATATATGTTCCATTCTTCTGCAATAAGCTTTGAAAGAGTATGCACTTGAATGGTTATGCATCACCAGATAACAGGTTCAGCAGCTATGTGAAAGCATGAACTACCCTAGGCCACAAACCCCAAAGATGAGTCTTTTTCATGCAAAAACCCCAAGATTAAACAGCTAAATGGGATAAAGGCAGTGCAGAATAAAAGGTAGTTAGCTATACTTATCTAAGAAAAATAAATAAATAGATAAAAAAGCAGGGTGCACAGACCTGCCATAACGAGAAGATCCCTTCTTTGACTTATAAGTACTTTGATCAATCTTTTCTTCATCATATCGATCCTTTTCACTGTAACTATCCCTAAATGAATCGCCATCGCTTTTATTTCCAAAACCTCCATATCGCTCATTACTCCGGAAGCTGCCGCTGCTGCTACTGAAAGAGGCAGAGCTTGACTTATATGACACTCCAGAAGATGATACTCCAACGTACCTAAAAAGTGACATATAATATCATCAGCGTGCAATTATGCAACTAAAGTTTCTAGGAACTCTTGAGTAATCAAAAGTAAAGTCAGACCTTGAATCAGATACTTACTTGTCACGGTTTGCAGCAGCTTTATTCCTAACCTCTTGTATCTTCTCTTTATTATTTAATAGTGCCACAATATTTTCCGCCTTTTTCCTCACATTAATGCCCAGATCCTTCCCACTTGGCTCAACATACTCGAAACTCGTGAGAGACTTGAGTAGAATAATTGAAACAATAAATATATAAGACATAAAGGGAGAAGGTAAAGGACCATACTTGGTTCGGTCAGACTAGGAAAAAGCTGTATGTTTAGGTACTGGCAAAAGAAAATAAGAAATTTGATGAAATAACATGAGAAATACGTACAGAGATCTGATATGTATGCTCTATGATGTCATCAACTGCACGTTCAGATCCGTGTGCCACCAAGTACTCTATAACAGCCAACGACTGGTACAAACATTAATCCATAACTATTTAAATAAGAGATTATTTAAAAAGTTATAGAATAGAAACTCAAAAGAGACAACAAAGTTGACGATAGGAAGCTTAAGTCGTTGCTCTCATTTTGTCTTACTATTTTTAGTAGTACTAAAGTTTTTAACTCTCTTAGCTACGCAAGTTGATGACATTAAAAAATACTTCCTACCTTATAAACAAAACGCCAGTTCTTTCCGGTTTCAGTTAATCTAGTCCAGAGCACATTCATGACCATCTGACACTCGGAGCTGCAAAATACCTCAATAGATCAGCCAGCTGATGAAAAGACAAACAAAGAATTATTCAATTGAATCCGGAAAATATAATGGCTAAGCCGTACAATTTTTTTGTAGCCTGTGCTATCTCAGCCAGAGCAGTACCATGAGGGCCCCAAGGCTCATCATCCGTAGCATCCAATACCTAGTTCCATGTTGAAATATATCACATCATCATTCAAACTGATAGAAGTAAAAGAATAAAAGATAGTCCTAATATCCAATCTACTTTCTATGCACCTCTTTCTACATAATAAGCCTAACCTTCAAAAAAGAATAACCACCAGCCTATGCCTAAACAAATAAAAATCCTGAGCTATGTAAAGTTAAAACGTATGCCAAAGTGCATAGGCATGTATGACATCTGAAAAACCATTATATACCTTCACGAGTCTCAATTTTTTTATGAATGATGCTTTCATAAAGACATTAGCTTACTAGACATCATTTAAACCGGCCCAGGTCCCAACATGTGATCATACTCCCTCCGTCCCAATATATGTGAGGTTGTTTACCTTGGCGGAGAGTTCAAGAAATAAAGAAATACTGATGAAACTTGTCGTCTAAAAGCCATAGACATTTCAGTGGCTATAAATCATCTCATTAGTAAAATCGGAAGTCCAAAATCAATTTTTTTTCTAAATATAGAAAGGTTTCACTCTTTTGAGGGCAAACTAAAGAGTATCGCATAAATTGGGACACACTGAGTATCTAGGTGGAGCAGAAGGAATTCTGAGCAGCAAGTTGGACATGGATTAGAGAATGGAAGATTTTGCCAAATAAAATGATTAATTTTATAGATTCATCCCCGTGGTTCATTCCCATAGAGTTCTCTACATGTTCTTAGATTCGTTCAATGGTTCAATACAGTACGGTTCGCTAATTTTCTACTCAACTACTAGGAAACGAAATGCAACACAATTTTACCTCAGAATTTAAAAATCACTCAAATGTCCTTAACTTGAACCAGGTAGTTCTTTAACTTAATTAATTAATCAGACATTAATCTACAACATCAAGAAACAGGTACTGAGTAATCACAATTGAAAAACAAAACTGAATGTATTTAATTGCCTTGTAATTATTTTACCTTTTGCTCGATTTCAGGGACCTTCAACACTTTCAAATTCACCTCCCTCTTTCTGCAGAAATGCCAGTAAAAATTGAACCCCATAAAACAAATTAAAGTAAAACTAATCTTATTTCAAAAAATTAACTAAAAAGAGAATGCAAATCTAATAACAAAGAAAAAACATACATTTCGCGGACCGTTTGATCGAAGACCTTCATGAAATCCATGGTTGGATCTGCCTAATTGATATTTGAGTTGATTTGGGAAAAATGGATCTGAAATTGTAATAAGGAGGAGATCTCTCCGAAAAGTGTAAAGCTCTGCTGATGAGATCTCTCCAAAAAGTGTGAACTTTGCGAAAGAAATAGCAATATCACATACAGCTCTGCTTTTCTTTTTTACCTTTTAAATTTTTAATAAGATAATGGAGAAGAAGAAAAGGGCAATGCTATGTTCATTTTGGTTTACAGAAATACATGAATTAGTAAGTGAGAAATTACAATGAAGTGGTTATTTTATGAACGTATGATTCATTGTATTAAAAAATGGATATACAATATATGAAAGTATAATTTGAATTTGGATTTTGTCACGACCCGAAATCGTGATAGTGTCTAACGTTATACCCGCTAGATAAGCTAACATGTTTAGTCATATTTATTAAAAACAATTATTATTAAATGATAACAGGTAAAAGTCAACCTTCCATAAATAACAACTTTAAAATGAGAATAGAATAAGGGATTACCTAGTTAAACCCACAAACTTAACAAAATACTTAATTTAGCCAATCCGGATCTTTGGAGTCACAACTCACCGACAGTCTAAGAATAGTACACAAAATAGTCTGAAAGAAATAATACATATGTTTCTGAAGTACAAAAATCAGAAATGAAATGGAATAGGGAAAGGGACGCCAAGGACTACGGACGCCTGCAGGTCTACCTCAGTGTCTCCGGTGGAGTGAAGTAAGCCTCCTCGATCAGTGTCCATAAGGTCCAGTACCGGGATCTGCACAACATAAAGATGTGCAGGTGCAGTATCAGTACAACCGATCCCATGTACTGAGTAAGTGTCGAGCCTAACCTCGGCGAAGTAGTGACGAGGCTAGGACACGACAAATAATATCACATGTGCAGTTTAATAATATATTAAGAAATAACGATATGAAGTAAACAAATAAGTGCACAAACGGGAAAAACATGCTGGGGACAAAGGGGAAAGCAATTACTGAATAACAGAACAAGGCAACAGTCTAAATATCAAAATAACAACAAGAAATAACAACATAGAACAAACAAGAGCACGGCATCACCCTTCGTGCTTTACTCTCATCCTCACCAAAACAAGTGCACGACATCACCCTTCGTGCTTTTACTTTCATGCTCACCAAAACAAGTGCACGGCATCACCCTTCGTGCTTTTACTCTCATCCTCACCAAAACAATAAATAAATATAAACGGCACGGCATTATCCTTCGTGCTTTTAATATCATATCGTGGCACGACATTACCCTTCGTGCTTTTACACTCTCATCCTCACAATGCAATAAATAAATACACGGCATCACCCTTCGTGATTTACACTCTCATCCTCACAATGCAATAAATAAATACACTGCATCACCCTTCGTGCTTTACACTCTCATCCTCACAATGCAATAAATAAATACACGGCATCACCCTTCGTGCTTTATACTCTCATCCTCACAATGCAATAAATAAATACACGACATCACCCTTCGTGCTTTACACTCTTCCTCACCCAAACAATATCAAGAACAACAGTTTGACAAGGAAAATCAACAACATAAATCATAAGTCACAACATTCCGGCAAGGGAACAACAACAGAAATAATATCGTCTCGGCAAGGACACAGCTATAACCAATCTCGCTCAAGTGTATAACTTAACAAAATAATCCTCAGCCGAACAATTAATCAACAGTATTCACAACCTAGAATTTCCATCAATTGCTTAACCTCCAATGTGAAATTTACTTCATAACACAGTGAATATCGATGAAAATCACATATATCATAAAAACCGACTCACGAGCATGCTTGAAAACAACATATAGGTACTCGTCACCTCACTTATACGTTGAACATGGAATAAACACGCAGCAAATAAGACTCCACACCTATTCCCTCAAGCTAAGGTTATGCCAAACACTTACCTCGATGCCACAAACATAATTCAAGCCTCAACTACCGCTTTACCTCTTGATTCCACCACCAACTCGCTCGTATCTAGCCACAAGTTACTTAATTATATCAATAAATGCTAAATGAATCAATTCTAACGCATGGAAATGAGTTTCTAAAGTTTTCCCCAAAAAATCAAAAATCGACCCCGGGCCCCGGTCCAAACCCGAAATTCGGACCAAAAACCGATTACCCATTCACCCCTGAGCCCGGATATATAAATGATTTTGGAATCTGACCTCAATTTGAGGTCTAAATCCCCAAATTTCAATATTCTTAGGTTTTACCCAAAATTCTCAATTTCACCATGAAAACCCTAGATTCTAGGATGAAATCTTGTAAAAAGAAGTTAAGGAGTAAAGAACATGAGTTAGAAATCACTTACTAATGTTTTGGGGAAGAAAGAGTGTAAGGAAAATCGGCTCTTATGTTTTTAGGGTTTTGAAAAATGAAAAATAACTGAAAATCTCGCTTAAATATACCCCCCTCAGGGCCCACCGCGGACCGCACAAAAACGAGTGCGGCCGCGAAGGCCCTTCCGCGGACCGCACAAAACGACCGCGGCCGCAAAGGCCCTACCGCGGACCGCACAAAAACGACCGCGGACCTCGCTGGCGAGTTCAGAGATCTGACTTCTCTGACTTGCAACATCTATATGTTTTAAGCCTAAAAACATCTCGGGACCTATCCGAAACTCACCCGAGCCCTCGAAACTTCAAACCAAATGTGCACACAACCTCGAAAACATCCTACGGACTTATTCGTGTAATCAAATCACCAAAATAACATCATAAACATCGAATTAAACCTCAAATTCAATGAAATTTCTAAAAACTTCTTTAAACATCATTTTTTTGCATTTTAGGTCCGAATCTCGTCAGCTGGATTACGTTTCTTACCAAACTTTACGGACAACACATATAAATCATATCGAACCTGTACCGGGCTCCGGAACCATAATACGGGACCGATACCACATGTTTCACATAACATTTCACTTTCAAAAACCTTTATATTTTTCAGAAAATAATTTCTTTTTAAAAAATTTATTTCTCGGACTTGGGACCTCGGAATTCGATTTCGGGCATATGCCTAAGTCCCATATTTTCCTACGGACCCTCCGGGACCGTCAAATCACATGTCCGGGTCCGTTTACCAAAAATGTTGACCAAAGTCAACTTTATTCACATTTCATATTCAAAATTGCTAATTTCCTCAGTTCTTCACATAAAGGCTTCCCGGCTACATGTCCGGGCTGCGCACGCAATTTGAGGTGAGATCGAAAGAGGCTTTTATGGCCTCAGAACACAGATTTAGGTAGAAATACACGGGATGACCTTTTGGATCATCACAATCTCCACCTCTAAAACAAACGTTCATCCTCGAACGGACATAGAAAGGTACATGAATCAGGGAAAAGATGTGGATATCGGCTCCGCATATCAGGCTCGGACTCCCAGGTAGCTGCCTCAACAGGATGACCCCTCCACTGAACACGGACCGAAGGATAACTCTTCGATCTCAACTGACGAACCTGTCGGGCTAATATGGCTACCGGCTCCTCCTCATTAGTCAAATCCTTATCCAACTGGACACTGCTGAAGTCTAGCACATGAGATGGATCGACAATATACTTCCGAAGCATAGATACATGAAACATCGGATGCACGGCTGATAAACTCGGTGGTAAAGAAAGTTTGTGGGCCACCTCTCCTACCTTCTCAAGAATCTCAAAGGGACCAATGTACCTAGGGCTCAACTTGCCCTTCTTTCTAACCTCATCACGCCCTTCATGGCAATAATTGCAGTCCCGATCTTGTTGGTTATGCCGATGCTGGGTATTTATTCGATCCACACAAGGCTCCCTCAAACAGGCTATGTGTTTACATGTGGAGGCACTGCCATATCTTGGCGATCGACTAAGCACACAATCGTGGCTACTTCATCTAATCATGCTGAGATAATTGCTATTCATGAAGCAAGTCGAGAATGTGTGTGGTTGAGGTCTATAATACATCTTATTCGAGACAAATGTGGTTTGAAGTGTGACAAACTACCTCGATTTTGTATGAAGACAATGCATCATGCATAGCCCAATTGAAGGGAGGATTCATAAAAGGAGATAGGACAAAGCACATTTCACCAAAGTTATTTTTCACACATGATATTTAAAAGAATGTTGATATCAATGTGCAACAAATTCGTATGACTGGTTTGTTCACAAAATCTCTACCGACGACAACCTTCAAGAAGCTAGTGTACAAGATTGGGATGCGAATGTTCAAGGATGTGATTTGATGCTCTCATCATGGGGAGTTAATGCGCGTCACACTCTTTTTCCCTTACAAGGTTTTGTCCCACTGGGTTTTCATTGCAAGGTTTTTAACGAGGCAACCAAAAGGCTCATTTCTAAACATGTGTACTCTTTTTCCTTTTCTAGAATTTTTTTCCCATTGGATTTTATTTTAGTTAAGTTTTTAACGAGACACATTATTTGTTGAATAGACATTCGAGGGGGAGTAATATAAATAGAATTCTATTTAAGGTGAATGTCTATATTTTAGAGAGATCTTAGAGATTTTACTTGGTGATTAAGTCATTCTTTCCATATAAATAAAGGGGTCCTATTCCATTGTAATTCATCCGTGATTCAATAGGCATTACTCTCTCTTTCTCTGCAATATTGTTCTTTTCTTTTTTTATTGTTTCATTACAGTTTTAGATATTTTTTTTGTGATTGTTTAGCTTCAAACTATTCCAGATTTACATAATTATTTGTCTAGATTTTTCATTATATATTTGAGTGTTTGATACTAAAAAGGAGAACAAAAATTCTATTGGTCTGTCATTGCAGCTTAAACGACAGGATGTAACTCGTAACAGTGACGTCTCCTTTTCCATCTAAATCATCTTTTTCTAAAAAGAATCCAACCTTCGATTCCCTTTTGAGAAAATTTCAGATCATTTACAAACTTCAAAGTCAAAGTTTAATTAATTTCTAATTCTCCAAAACCTCTCAAGTTTTCTCAAGTCAGTCCATCAAACTCTATTCTCAATAAAGCAAACCTGTATGTGTATGCAATTATTTGCAAAAAGTTCATTAAGAAAATTTCATGATTCATATATTCATTGTGTAGATCGCTTTTTTCAGTTGATCTAATGAACCCCCCGATTTTTTCTTGCAGCAGTTAGATAGTTTTAATTTTCTGAAGCTTTAACGGAATTTAACAATGTTTCCCCGACTCTTTGGAAAACCTAAACAAGAAACAAATGCTCTAGCTACACTAGACAAGCTAAACGAGGTATGATCATGGTTTTGTTGGTTTTCTACTTTGGATTTTGTTTTATTTTTATTATTTGTGGCTCTTTCGATTTTCACTTTTATGTTTGATGATGATGAAATATCTTGTTATTTGCTGGTTATGGAAAGAGGGTGGGGGTGGGGGGAGTAAGTATTAGCTATCTATACTATTATTATAGTAAATGTGCTGTGTAATTGGATTCTGTTAAAGTTGGAAATGAATAGCTCTGTTAGTTATGTGAGATTTTTTTGTGGAATTTGTTGCAAGAAAGCAACTTGTTGTAATCATCTATTTCTCTCAGTTTAGTTTATGTTTGCTCTATGAACTAAAAGTTTGTGCCTTTGTGGAAATTGTATATATTGTTGCAGTCTTATCTATCGAAAGGAAGAAAAGAAAGAATAATGAGGCATAATGCAGGTTAATATTTGGTTCCATCTAATGTAATTCACTGACTCAAGAGTGTTAATGATGTTCTTTGTTGCAAGAGCATCCGACTTCCTACCCTAAGAGCCTGGGCGAGAGCAAGTTGGCTTCAGATCTTTGTATGGCTACATGGGTTAACAGTTCTATTTTATTCTCAGATTCAAACTTATGAGAAATGATGGGAAGCCTCCTCCATTTAGCTGGTGGAAGGATAGTGGACATAGGCTATATACAATATTTCGAGCCTGCTAGATTTTAGCTGCCATAGGCGGATATGATAGATTTTACAGGTGGCTTTTTTGCAACCCGATTGTATTTGAGAGAATGAGTGACTGCATGCTGCTTACCCTTTCCAGAATCCAGAGTAGCTGTGCTGCAAAGTTTGATAGTTTTCATTTATCTAGGTGCAAAAGTATTGTCGTTTCTTGTTTTTTTTTAGAGTGCCCTGATTGGGAGGTGCAAAATTCAAATTTGTACACTCTGATTTTTGCTTCTACTTCTACCACACGAGCTTCCAGTGTTTTTTCCTCTGAAATAATGGGAGGTTTATCATATGCAAGGAATGGTGAACAAAAGAACTATAACTTGAGCCGCAGTTGTTTGGTCTAGTCTTAGTTGGGGGCAAGTTCATAAAGGGTGTGGGCTCTTTGCCAAATATGTTGGTGATAGTTATTCATGTTATTTCATTCTTAACTCAGGCACGGCTTACTTTTGGACCATCTTATTTGATCTAGGAAGACAAATGTGAAGCTAGAACCAAAGGGGTTTGTATTATCGTTATTTCCTCCTATTTTGGTGAAGAAATTGATTGTTATCTTCTGTCCCCTAGTTTGCTCCATCATTTTGTAGACTGGTTTTGTCATAACTTTCTTTCTTATTTATCTCAGCCAAAGTTATTGGCTTATTTAAAATTTTCAAGTAAATAATAAAGAGCTTACATTTTATTTTGTTATTCTGCACAGACTCTTGAGATGCTTGAGAAAAAGGAGAAAGTTTTACTGAAGAAGGCTGCTGGTGAGGTTGAAAAAGCTAAGGAATTTACTAGAGCGAAAAACAAAAGGGGTATGGTCTATTGAAAATCATTGACAAGATGAGATTTCTCCATCCTATGTAGTTCAATAGTTATGGATACTTTTTACATTGATATTTTTGCTTCATTATGGTCTATGTTACTGTAATGCACTTAAGGATGCGGCATACTATGAAAAATATTCTTTTGCATGTATGATCAACTGCTGGATGTTTAATGTCCATTATTGCTATGTGTTTGCATGATCTCTAGAGTCGAGTCATGTCAGACAAATCTGATGATTTGATTATATTTTGTGTGTGAGACAAAGTAGTTTATGTATGGTGAACTTGCTAGGTTAACAGGTGAAAAATTATCTTATAATTTGTAGAAATAGCGGGGTACTGTTTTTTTTAATGTCATTAATACATTATAAAATTAAAAAAAAAAAACATAGTACACATATTGTTTGTCTTCACGAGCTTATCCTTCGGATTTTCTGCCCGGCTGGTTGGGGGTGATAGTTGAGGTTATTCCTAGAGGTCCTTGTCATTTCAGAATTCCAATTAAGGTCCTACTTAATGTTTCAACTAAGCCAATTCGAAGTAAGGAACAAACTGGAAAATAAAGTTACTACTGCTGATATGCGTTTTTGATCTCTAATTATTTTATCTACTTTTTTTTTTCCAAAGAGGGCATGGTTCAAAAGAAAATTTTCTACTTCAAGCTTAGGAGAGTTATTGTGCAATAGGGAGAGATTTTAGTCCTTTGGCTTACCTAGTAGGTTACAAGTGTTATCTTTGCAGTTTCTCATGCTATAGACAATATGCAATACATGATCGGTCAACCAACGAGGTTTCAACTCCATACAACATTAGGGTCAGCTGTATGAATACCCTGAAAACTATTTTGCTCTGTTCGGACCCAAATCATCTGAAACAACTATGCAAGACACACTTGGCAATAAAAGTTTGACTTGTTTTTGGAGATATGTTAGAACAGGTAAATAGTTAAAGATAATAATGCATTTCCTCTGAAAGAGCTCATTAGAGAATGATGGAAGCTTAGAGATGCTTTCTATGAAACTGCATTTGATCGTGGCTGATCTGTTGAAAGTCTGGATACCTTGCTCCATTTTCCCGGTTTACCGGATATATTTCTACCTTAAAGAAAAGGAACAAACATGGTTTACTTGCTCATACCAGCTCAAGCTAGTCTGTTGTGTTTGAGTTTCAACGGATGATAGAGGGAAATTGGATATGACAAGCAGCTATGTTTCTCGCTCATGTACATGGATTTTCAGTTTTCACTGCCTTAGCATTGCGAGGACATACTGTATTATAGGATGATGATGTGAATTATGTTCTCGTATCTTTTAACATGATTCCCTTGCTAAATTTTTCATATTTAATTTGTTTACAGCAGTAACGAATTTCTTTCTCTTTTAGCTGCAATACAATGTTTGAAAAGGAAAAGGCTTTATGAGCAGCAAATTGAGCAGCTTGGAAACTTTCAATTGCGTATTCATGATCAGGTGCTCTTCATGTGTTCGTACATCTTGGAATCTTTGCACCAAAACTTATCATACCAGCATGAAGAGACATGGTTTGAATTCACTTGTTTGTGTCTTGGTTTCAGATGATAATGTTAGAAGGTGCAAAAGCCACAACGGAGACTGTTGATGCTTTAAGAACTGGAGCAGCTGCTATGAAAGCTATGCAGAAGGCAACGTAAGTTGTATATGCTACATGTCCAGTGCTATTTACTGCTCTTTTCTTCTGTAGATGCAAACAGCTTTTGCAGAGAAAAGCTGTAGAAACATACAGACTGATTAAAGTGAGGAATGAGACATCTTCAAATAAGAAAATTTTCCTTGATGCATGTTAAAGCATCGACTTTATCTTGTTATGTTCTTACATGATTTACAAGATATAGTCTGTCATTATCGAGTCACAACAGAGGTTTGCTCTTTGAAGCGTGATCTTAATAGATGTCTAATCTTAAATTCCATGACACTTTATATCTTTTAGTTACGAGTTGCCGTCTTGCCATATGCTATGTCGACACATGCAAGGGTGTAGTTCCCTCATCACCCACACTTACATGTCGTGTTGTCTGTGTGTGTGACCTAGCGTTTCTGATTCATCAAGATAATCTCCACTACTTGCTAGTAATTAGTTCAGTATGTTGTTATGTTCATGGTTATCCTTGTTAACTTGGGGTTGTCCCTTATATGCACTAATATATTCTGTTTTTTCAGGAATATTGATGATGTCGACAAAACCATGGATGAGATCAACGAGCAAACAGAGAATATGAAACTGATTCAGGAAGCATTGTCAACACCAATTGGTTCAGCTGCTGATTTTGATGAAGTATCTTCGGATTATTCCTAACTACTTCGTATAAGTTGTACTTCACTCGTTCAGAACAAGAATTTACCTGTATCTTTTTGCAGGATGAGTTGGAGGCAGAACTTGAAGAACTGGAAGGAGCTGAGTTGGAGGAGCAGCTCCTTCAGCCAGCTACAACCGCTCCTGTCGCGCCAATTAATCTACCTGCTGGTAGGCAACAAGTGCGTCCTGCAGCTCAGAAGACAGAAGAAGATGAGCTTGCTGCTTTGCAGGCTGAAATGGCTCTTTGAACAGGTCATTTCCCATGCGATTTCCTATGTTGCCTTCTGAGTATTCAGACTAGGAACCCTGATTTGTGTATCTAAAACTTTGAATACCTGATGATATATTGCTATTTACGCGGGCAACTAGTGTTTTAAAAGGCATGGGCTTAAGGCGAGGCTTTTTATATATGCCTCAGCGGGGCGTAAGCCTCATGAGTATTTAATTTTTAATATTTAATAAAATAATATAATTACAGTAAATACTTTTAAATAGGTAAAATTGCATAGAAATTGACGAAAACTATAAATAAGTAAAAATAAATAAATATATAGAAGTGTTCAATCCCCACTAATAACTAGTCAAAATAATCCTTATACGCTACTTACTAGCACAAGTAACTTGAGTTGAAAAGAACAAAGTTTTCTACGTGAGGAACAAAAAGGATGTAGTACCTGCAATTTGAACTTTGAACTTGCTGTTATGGATGAAAATGGAGTTTCCTTTGGATTTGCCAAAAAAAAAAAAAAATTGTTCGTTGCTTTTGGGAGATAGTAACAGACTAGTGGACAAGATAAAGAATTAGGAAGACCATAAAGCATCTAGCAATAAAAAAAATTCTTGACTTTTAAATTTGATATTTCAGTTCTTTCTATAACTTATGATTAATTGCAAGCTGACTTTTGAGAATTTGAGTATTATACTAAGGTCTTATTCAACAATTTTCATTTTAATTTGAAAAAGTCTCTTGGGCTTACGCCTCACTCCAGAAACTCGCCTTAAGTACGCCTCGAATGGATGGGGTACGCCTCTTGAGACTTTCGCCCCGCACCATCGCCTCGGGTCATTTTCGGTGCGCCTCACCCTAGGGCTCGCCCCGGAAATTCCTTTTAAAACACTGATTACAACTGAAACATGCTATTTTTATAATTTTTAAATATATCTGAAAACACTACCAGTTTTATGTTTATTTTCATTTTTTTCTTTGTGGTGCCTGCAGTAGCTGTAGTCCCTAAGGGAGGGGGGGGGGGGGTT